>PVJI01006378.1:0-87123 GCA_004026765.1 Micronycteris hirsuta
TTCGATAAATATTGTTTCTTCAATTCCCATTATTCTTAAATTTCAGGAGCAAGCCATTGACAGAGAACATGAGAGAGATGTATTCCAACAGGAAATACAGAAACTAGAACAGCAGCTTAAGGTTGTACCTCGATTCCAACCTGTCAATGAACATCAAACAAGAGAGGTAAGAACTTTACTGATATCGTCTGCCTTACAATAGTTTATATCTTCTCTGTACGATAAGATGCCTGTCATGAAAAACTTAAAAGGCATTGTCTCTAGTGTATGTAAATCTTCAAAATCAGGAAATTAAATATTACTTCCATGTGAGAAAGTTTTTAGAACTCTAAAAATTGTTTGTATTGACATTTGGAATCATTTCTACTTACTTTTATCTTCTAGTATTGCCCAATTAAACAAACTTCCCTACTCATTTTTCTATTCCTCATGCCCAACAAAACTGATCAAAAGAGTCATCTGTATTCATTCACTCTTTACTTCCCCATCTCCCATTCTTTTCTCCGTCCACTCCAGTGAAGTTTCTAACCTCTGTCTCAGTGGCGTTTCTTATCCTCTCCTCTGTTAAAACTGTTCTGTGGTTACCAACAGCCTCATGACTGTGTCCAGTAATCGCTCCTCTGTCTTTATTGTACAAGAGCTTTTAGAGGCATTTGGTACAGACTGCTTCTTGAAACATTCCCTTCTCTTGGCTTCTGTGACACACATACTTCTTTCTCTAGTCTTTGTTTTTTGACCCAAGATGAATGGTAGGGTACCCCAAGTCTTAGTGTTGGGCCCCCTTTTCTTCCGTATTTATATTCTCTTCTAGGGAGTTATATATAAATGACTCCACATTCATATCTCTAGCCCTGGCATCTCGGTTGAGCCCAAGACTTGAATATTCAGCTGCCCACTCTACATCTCCACTTAGGTGTCTCAAAATGAACATGTTCAGAAGAGAGCTCCTGATGCCTGCCTAGCCCCCACCAAGAAAGACAAGAATAAAATATGTTCCTTCATTTCAGTAACTATACCATCTCCACCTTCCTCATTGCTAAGACCTCAAATTCATTCTTGATGCCACTCTTTTTCTCAGCCCCTGCTTCTAATCTATTGGTGAGTCAGGTTTTACTGCATTTTCCTATTCTTTTCACTTTCATTCATCTCCCTAAATCCTAGCTGGTGTCATTTCTTGCTTGGAAAATTTTGGTAGCCTCCTTACTACTCTTTCTTGCTTCTACTTTTTAACCTACACTGTTGATTTTCTCCTCATATAAAAACATAACTGGAACTCCATATTTATCAAATGAATGCCACATGAATGAGGGAATATTCATTGTATAAATTGTTAAAATGGCTTATCATGGTTATAAAGAGGTTGTGCTTGGGGTTAGACCATCCCAGTTTGAATCACGGCTCTACCCTTTTCAGGTATGTGACAATGACTAAAGTCACTTTCTAAAACTTTCTAAAACTTATTTACTCATTTCTAAAACAGAGATTGTAATAGAACCCATCTCATAGATGTATTGGCCTGGTACATAATGAACACTTAAATTTAACTATTATTTCTGAAAATAATTTTTATTTATTTTTTAATTCATAGTATATAGCCCTGGCTGGTATAGCTCAGTGGATTGAGCACAGGATATGAACCAAAAGTTGCCAATTCAGTTCCCAGTCAGGGCATGTGCCTGGGTTGCAGGCCAGATCCCCAGTGAGGGGCATATTAGAAGCAACCACACATTGATGTTTCTCTCCCTCTTTTTCTTATGCCCTTCCCCTCTCTCTAAGAAAATAAATAAAATCTATTAAAAAATTTATAGTATATAATTTCTATACAGTTTATTGGATTTTGCTTCTCTTAAAAGCATTACACAGTATAAAATGGCTATAAACTCAGTAAGTAAAATGTTATCTATATTTCCATTGAATAAACATAATCTGATAATAGTACAATATTATCTACTAGAACAGTGGAAAAGTTATCAACCTCCACAGAGTTTGTAGTTATTGACCTTATTTCTAACAAACATATTTTCACCTTTTGAAAAATAGCTCTGGAAGATGGATGCATAGGTAGATACACTTTGCCTCCTCGCATAACACAAAGAGGGACAACCACAAAGTTAAAAACAAAATATAACCAGAGCTGCCAGAGAATCAAATTGTATGGAAGTCCTACAACCAAAGAGTTAAAGAAGAAACATTCCTTCACACTGGTAGGAGGGGTGGAGACAGGCAGCAAGGCAACGGCTGGCAGAGCAGGTGGACCCACATTTGCATGCGAATAAACCAGGAGGAACAGCTGGGGAGCAAGACACCGCACAAGCCAGGGTTCCAGTGTGGGGAATAAAGCCTCAAAACCTCTGACCGAAAAAACCTGTAGGGGTTGAGACAGCAGGCAAAACTACCAGCCTCACAGGAGAGTTCATTGGAGAGACCCACAGGGTCCTACAACGTACACAAAACCACTCACCTGGGAATCAGCACCAGAAGGGCCCAGATTGCTTGTAGGTAGTAGGGGAAATGACTGAAAACTGGCAGAGAGTAGAGCAAGTGGCATTGTTACCTCTCGGACCACCCCCCACACACACACATATAGTGTCCCAATGCAGTGATGTGGGTTACCTCGCCCTCATGAATAACTAAAGCATAGCCTTTTACTATGTAACAGGTGTTCCGAGACAAAAAACATGTTCCAAATGAAAAAACAGATTAAAGCTCCAGGAAAAAATACAACTAAGCGATGAAGAGATAGCCACGCTATTAGATGCATAGTTCAAAACACTGGTAATCAGGATGCTCACAGAAATGGTGGCAGAAAAGTGAAGGCTATGAAAAGTGAAATAAAGCAAAATGTACTGGGAACCAACAGTGAAGGGAAGGAAACCAGGACTCAAATCAACAATTTGGAACAGAAGGAAGAAATAAACATTCAACCAGAACAGAATGCAGAAACAAGAATCAGAATAACTAGGAGAGGCTTAGGAACTTCTGGGACAACTTTAAATGGTCTACCATCTGAAACATAGGGGTGCCAGAAGGAGAAGAGGCAGACCAAGAAATTGAAAACTTATTTGAAAACATAATGAAGGAGAACTCCCCCAATCTGGCAAAGGAAAAAGACTTCCAAAAAGTCTAAGAATCTCAGAGAGTCCCAAAAAAGTTGGACCCAAGGAAGCACACACCCAGGCACATCATATTACCAAAGATTACAGATAAGGAAAGAATCTTAAAGTCAGCAAGAGAAAAGGAAAGAGTTACTTACCCACAAAGGAGTTCCCTTAAGACTATCAGCTTATTTCTCAAAAGAAACCTTACAGGCAAGAATGGGCTGGAAAGAAGTATTCAAAGTCATGAAAGGCAAGGACCTCTATCCAAGATTACTCTATCCAGCAAAGCTATCGTTTAGAATGGAAGGGCAAATAAAGTGCTACCCAGATATGGTCAAGTCAAAGGAGTTCATCATCACCAAGCCTTTATTATATGAAATGTTACTGGGACTTAGAAAAAGAAGATCAAAAATACCAACAGTGAAATGACAACTCAAAACTATCAACAACTCAAAAAAAACAAAACAAAACAAAAAAAAAACGAACTAAGCAAACAACTAGAACAGAAACAGAATCATAGAAATAGAGATCACATGGAGGGTTATCTGCAGGGAGAGGGAGGAGGGAGAATGGGGAAAAAGGTACAGGGAATAATAAGCATAAATAATAGGTACAAAATAGACAGGGAGAGGTTAAGAATAGTATGGGAAATGGGGAAGCCAAAGAACTTAAATGTACGACCCATGGACGTGAACTAAGGTGGGGGGATGATGGTGATAGGGAGGGTACAGGGCGTATGGGAATGTAGGGGAGAAAAAATGGGACAAATGTAATAACATAATTAATAAAATATATTTTCAAAAATGTAATTACATAGTACAATTAAACCGTGAAATCATGGAGGAACATAAAATTATATTATCTGTGCTGCTAGGTTGCTAGAAACATTTTTACATTAGAGATATAACTTCTGTTATCACTGTCAATATCTATATCATGCTCTAATATTTCATGTGGATTCTACGTACTAATGGAATTGGGAACACAATCAGGTGGCAGAGCAAGAAAACTCCCTTATGAGTAAAATACTTTGGCACAGTTCATTCTCTTCTCCACAGCAGAGGAGAATTTGCTCATCATTCGATGGCCTGAATTATATGCATCCCTTCTGAGAAAAAAAGCTAATTTATATGATTAGCATTCTACATGTGTCCTGAAAATTTATAGATATGAACAAACGGGGCAGCAGCAAAAGCACATAATTTTCCTTTAAAATAATTGTGAAAGAAACTATTAAAAATAGAGTTGGATTCCCTGTGTTTGGTAAAGAGTTCAAATTTAATAATGATTTCAACAGTTTAGCAAAATCTTTGATTTTCTGCCATAAACATATAATTTCAAAACCTAGTTTAGGTACTTCTGGCCAAGATGGAGGCATAGGTCGACGCACTGTGTCTCCTCGCACAACCAAAAGAAGGACAACAACAATTTTTAAAAATGCAACCAGAACTCACAGAAAATTGAACAGTGTGGAAGTCCAACAACCAAGGAGTTAAAGAAGACACATTCATCCAGACCAGTAGGAAAGGTGGAGCTGGGCAGAGAGTGTTCATGGCAAGGTGGTGGCTGGCGGATCTGGTGAGGCAGCACTTTGTGGAGCGGGTGTGCAACGCAGCAGCTGGCTGGCAAGGCTATGGCTGGTGGAGCGGGTGGTCCCACGTTTGCAGGAGAGTTCGTTGGAGAGACCCACAGGGTCCCAGAACTGCACAAGCCCACCCACCTAGGGATCAGCACGGAAGAGCCCACTTTGCTTGTGGGTAGTGGGGGAAGTGACTGAAAGCTGGCAAAGAGTGGAGCAAGCGCCATTGTTCCCTCTCAGGCCCCTCCCCCACATACAATGTCACAACACAGCAATGAGGGTTGCCCCGCCCTGGTGAACACCTAAGGCTCCGCCCCTTACTATGTAACAGGTACGCCAAGGGGGAAAAAATGGCCCTAATGAGAAAACAGATAGAGGCTCCAGAAAAAATACAGCTAAGCAACAAAGAGATAGCCAACCTATCAGATGCACAGTTCAAAAACACTGGTAATCAGGATGCTCACAGAATTGGTTGAATTTGGTCGCAAATTAGATGAAGAAATGAAGGCTATGCTAAGAGAAATGAAGGAAAATGTGCAGGGAACCAATAGTGATGGGAAGGAAACTGGGACTCAAATCAACAGTGTGGACCAGAAGGAAGAAAGAAACATTCAACCAGAAAAGAATGAAGAAACAAGAATTCAAAAAAATGAAAGGCTTAGAAACCTCCAGGACATCTTTAAACATTCCAACATCCAAATTATAGGGGTACCAGAAGGAGAAGAGAAAGAGCAACAAATTGAAAACTTATTTGAACAAATAATGGAGAATTTCCCTAATCTGGTGAAGGAAGTAGACCTCCAGGAAGAAGAATCCCAAAGACTCTCAGAGAGAGTCTTCTCAGAGAGAGTCTTCTCAGAGAGTCCCAAAGAAGTTGGACCCAAGGAGGAACACACCAAGGCACATCATGATAACATTACTCAAGATTAAAAATAAGGAGAGAACCTTAGAAGCAGCAAGAGAAAAGGAGACAGTTACCTACAAAGGAATTCCCAAAAGACTGTCAGCTGATTTCTCAAAAGAGACCTTTCAGGCAAGAAGGGGCTGGAAAGAAGTATACTAAGTCATGAAAGACAAGGACCTACATCCAAGAACACTCTATCCAGCAAAACTTTCATTTAGAATGGAAAGGCAGATAAACTGCTTCTCAGATAAGGTCAAGTTCAAGGAGTTCATCATCTCTAAGTCCTTGTTAAATGAAATGTTAAAGGGATTTATCTAAGAAAAAGAAGATAACAAATATGAACAGTAAAATGACAGCAAACTCACAGTTGTCAACAACCACACCTAAAACAAAAGCAAACTAAGCAAACAACTAGAACAGGAACAGAACCACAGAAATGGAGATCACATGGAGGGTTATCAAAAAGGGGAGTGGGAGCAGGAGAGAGGGGGAAAAGGTACAGAGAATAAGTAGCATAAATGGTAGGTAGAAAATAGACAAGGGGAGGTTAAGAATAGTATAGGAAATGTAGAAACCAAGGAACTTATATGTGTGACCCATGGACATGAACCTAAAGGAGGGCAATGTGGGGAGGGTGTGCAGGGCGGAGGGGAATAAAGGGAAAATGGGAGAACTAATAGCATAATTAAAATGGGACAACTAATAGCATAATAGCATAATCAATAAAATATATTTTGAAAAAACCTAGTTTAGTATTTGGCTCAATTACCTCTCACTGTCAGTTATAGCACTTTTAGAACTTGAACAACTACACGGAAATAAACAAGCAACAATGTAAATTTTATGCTTCATTTAGAGAAAACCTTAGAATATTCATCTTGGAGGATGTAATGTTAAATAAGACAGTATCTCAGCTGCAGTATAATGCACAATGTGAAGAAGAGTAAAAGAATATGCATGACCAATGCCATCTATGATAATGATCTCAAGAGAGAGAACACACAAACTATGGAAATTCAGAGGTAGTGGAAAAAAGGGGAGTTATAAAAAAAGAAAAAGAAAACTGTGTTGAAAATCAAAAGGAAACTTAAGCTTTAGAATTTGCCAACATTTCCTATTACTTTCTTTCTTATATTTAAGAAATGTGACCTGCTTCATTTATGGAAACTTCAAGAAACAAACAAGGATGTATGTGTATACTTGATATTCTCCAGGAACATTGTGATCCATTGGTTCTCCTCTTATCTTGCCAGATCCGACTCCCCAGCTTCTGATTTTCTACAGATGCGTGGTGTGTGTGTGTGTGTGTGTGTGTGTGTGTGTGTGTGTGTGTGTGTGTGTGTGTGTGTAACTGTAATAGTACGGTGTGCCATTTTGCTGTACCTGCTTTGTTGTCTTTTCCCTTGACATTTCTCTAAATCTTAGTCTACCCTGTGGCTTTATTACCATCATCTTGAACTATAATTAATTATAGATAAGCTTGTATTTCTTTAATGTTTTGAGGAATAAGTATTGTTTTTAGATAATTTCTTCAAAGTATCTCATTGTGATCTAGGGTAGAATTTCCTTTTGTCTTACTAGCACATTTTTTTTTAGTAACAGGCTCCCTCTCTTCACTGGATTAGAACTAATTTTATAAGCTATTTGATTAAATCTTCCTGTATCTTTCCATCACAGAACCATTTACTTGAATGGATCTACATATCAGGATCTCACTTAGGGAAACTTGCAGGATTCACAGATCCTTCCCACCACCCCACCTTCTCATCTCTGTTGTGGGCTGCAGGACTGTGTAGGCTGAAAAAGCTTTCCCAGTCATTGTGTTAAAGCTCCCCTATCCCCTACCACCCCTGTGGTATTTAAAACCATTGTATTATTATGCACCAATTGTATCCATTGTGGAAAGGAAAGTAGAATCCATGAAAGAATTTTTTAGGTCATCTTATCTCACATAAGATTCTAAGTTGGTACTATGTAAACTTGTCATCTTCATTAGGTTTTAGTGTGGTTATGCCGTTAGAGCTTATCATTCAATTTTATTTAAAAATTATTTTTTTTTCCTTTTAGCTGGAGAAAGTAGTCTTAAGAGAAAATAGTTTTTTAAAGTGTTGTTAAAAGCAGTATTATTTTTCCTACCAGTGCTGTTTAGTTTTATCAGCTCAGAAAATGTCACCATAGTTGGAGACAATAGTTACTACTCTTATCAAAAAATAAGCACAGCATCTAATAATACTTTCTGAAATGAGGATAGATGTATTACTAACTTGCTGAAATTTTTTAAGTTTACAGTTTTTGTTTATTATATATTTCTAGGTTGAACAGTTAACAAACCACCTGAAAGAAAAAACAGACAAGTGCAGTGAGCTTTTGCTCTCTAAAGAGCAGCTTCAGAGGGATATACAAGAACGGAATGAAGAAATTGAGAAACTGGAATGCAGAGTAAGAGAACTGGAGCAGGCCTTACTCATCAGTACGGACACTTTTCAAAAGGTGTGACATTTTCTTTGGGTTAATTTTGATCATATGTTTTAATGTAAATTACTCTTAGTTACACAAACATCTATTCTTTTAAATAAAAAATTGCTATTGACTTTTTGATATTGCATAATGTATATGTATGTTTATGTTTTCATTGAGATTATAACCATTTCTGTTTATCATTTCCAATTGTGGTTTGCATGTCTTAGTTCTGAGAAATGAACATTAGTTAAACCAGAAAACCTAAGTACCCTTTTAACGAACGGTGAAGTTGTGATTGTAAAATAATAGCCAAGTGAAAAAACTGTGGACACCAGTTTAGGCTGGTGCTTTACCCCAGACTAGGAAATAATGAAATCTGTTTTCATTATGTTGCTAAAAACAAAAATGAATAAAAAAAGGAAAGTAGGGTAAGTAAGCTTGGGGTGGGGCAGGTAAGGGGAAAGCTCTCATTTTATCTGAGGAATAATTTTTAAGAATGTCAAACATTCCTCTTTGAATTTGTATACAATGCATTCAAGACTGAATATCTGTAACTTTTTGACTATTCACTAATGTAGCTTATCTCCTTCTAATTGGAGAAATAGAATTGCTACTTCTCTAATTAATGAGGGTAATCAAGATTTAATGTCTGAACTTTTGAGAAATTTTTATATATTTAAAGGTAGAGGACCGAAAACAGTTTGGAGCTGTAGAAGCTAAAGCAGAATTGTCCTTAGAAGTACAGTTGCAGGCTGAGAGAGACGCCATAGACAGAAAGGAAAAAGAGGTAAAGAGTTTCTTTTTAATGACAAAATGTGGTTTGAATTATTTTAAATAAGTCACCTTGAAAGTATCGTTTGAACAGAGTGGACTTTATGGTCTAAAACCAAAGTTTAGAGTGTTTCTTAGCTCATTGCTTGTGTTGATCTTGAAAACAGGGGACATTTGAACAGATCACTGGTGTGAGGAAGAGTGTTCCAAGTAGAAGAAATAAGTGTAAAGGCCTCGATGCAGCAAGAAGTTTTGAGGGCAAAAAGGAGGCCAATTTGATTGATATGCATTGAATGAAGAAGAGAGTAGGGAGACAGTGAATACTGTTAGTGCAAAAAAGGCAGTATCTCTTTTCTGCTGACCTTACTTCCCATGGGCTTTGCGTTATTGTTATTGTGCTATTGTTTCTTTTTTTAAAGAGTTATATTGCCCTAGGAGAGTATAATGCTGTTTTATAATATACTAAAATTATTCTTAAAAGATTAATAATAAAGTGATTATATAAAGTTCTGTTTTTCTACTCTCCCCTTCCCCTCAAAAAATCACATTCAAAACAGTAGTAATTTTCGCTGTGACCAGTGAGGCTCTGTTGGGTGTCACCCAGGAAAGTGAAAGGTCACTGGTTCGATTCCTAGTCAGGGCACATGCCTTGGATTGCAGGTTTAGTCCCTGGCCTGGGCGTGTGTGAGAGGCAATTGATGGATGTTTCTCTCTAACATCAATGTTTCTCTCCCTCTCTTTCTCCCTCCCGGCCATCTCTATAAAAATAAATAAATAAAATCTTTTTTTATAGCAGTAATTTTCAATTCCTAATTAAATTATAACTTATTTAAACCTTTGTCTATTGTTAGTTTTACTAGTCTGTCTAAAACATATTGTACTCTACATTTGCTGACTATATCATATATAAAATGTTTTAATTTTTTTTAATTTCATTTTTATCTCCATATAATTTTTCAGGACATTTAATATATTTTAACAAATATTTATTGAACTGAAACAGTACATAAATGTTAGTAAGTGCTTTGAAAAATATAAGAATGGTTTAGACAGCTAAAACTACAGCTCAGAGAACATGTAGTTTAGAGGAGGAAAAAACCCATCTATAGAAACAACCATTTCTATGAGCAGGGATTATTTTCTCACTAGCACATAGTACTAATGTTTATCTAAACGGTGGTGGTTTATCTTGTGCTTTTGTTTTTGCATGAGAGGCAGGGAACCCTTTTGTATGCAACCACTTATATATATTTTGAAAAGAATTAACATTTAAAGATTTTCTTCACATTAAATAGTCAAAGAAATTATCTGCTTCCCTAAAAAGATGGACCTCAAAACTGCCCCCCAAAACAATGATAGCTGATTATGGATAGTTGATTTAAGTTTACTAATTTTGCATTTTTATTATCATTTGAATTTTATAGAACATTACGAACACCCTAATTTCTTGGCGTAAGTACTCAACAGCTGTGTACCTTTACTCAGAACCGTAGTTGTTTAGAACTGCAAGAGACCTTAGAGAGCCAGCGCCCAGTTTTCACAGGTGCCAGAGCCAGACATGTTCAGCGAGTAAAGAGCTAACCTGACAGCTGGCCCCGTCGACTGGTTTTTAATAACAGTGACAAGCACAGTGTCGGAGCACACTCAGCCTGTAGCTGGAGGCTAACAGACAGGAGCATAAAATTAAAACTGATATCTTTCAGCCTTGGCCAGATAGCTCAGTTGGTTAGTGTCGTCCCAACACACCAAGGTTGTGGGTTTGATTCCTGATCAGGACTCATAAAAGGTACAACCAATGAAGCATAAATAAGTGGAAGTGGAACAACAAATCGTTCTGTTTTTTCCTCTCTTTCTCCTCCCCTTCCTTTTTCTAAAATCAATAAATAAAATTTTAAACATGTCTTTTAATGAAAACAATTTAAGCATTCGCTCCTGCACTGGGCAAATGTTTTCAGATATCTGCTGGAGTATAAACATAAGATGTCTATATGTGTCCTTGTATTTGAGATACCTTTAGGCTACTCTCATAGCCTAAATTTGTGTAAAACTTCATTATAATGTTTAGAAAGCAGAATGAATAGAAAGAGAAGAAAACTTTAAAAGAAAGGAGTTTCAGGATGATAAGGAGAATAATGTAAAGAGAAATAGAAGGAAGAGTTTCTTTTTAAAAAAGATGACTTCAGTGGGTTTTAGCTCTCTATAGAGCTAATGAGATCTAGCTTACAGATGACAAAAATAAATAACAGTTAACTTTGTATAAGTCTGTGCTACAAAGTGCTAAGGATTTTAAATGTCCTATGTTATTCATCTTTATGCTATCCCTGAGCATTAACTACATTGTCATCTCTATTTTACAGGGGAGTAAGCTGAGTCTTAAGAGAGGTTAAATAGCTTGCTCATGGTCACACAGTAAGTGATTGAGCAAGAATTCCTCAAATTTCTTTCTCTGATTCTGGAACTCTGTAATGCTGCACTGCAAAAGCACTTGAGCGTGTTCTGCCTTGCTGGTGTATAAGTATTAAAGACTGTCATTCAGCATATACTGAGCTCTTACCACGTGTAGACCACCACTGTCCAATTATAAAACAAGCAACAGATTTCAAGGAATCTACAATTAACTGAGGAAACTTACACATTGAAAAAGATAAAAACACTTAAAAAGAAAACACAAATAGAACAAATTAAGTAATCCAATAGAATCAGCAACTACATAGCTATCCTTTGGTAGCTAATTTTTTTTATCCTCACCCGAGGACATTTTTTCATTGCTTTTAGAGAGAGACATCAGTTGGTCCCTTCCTGTACATGCCCCAACTGGGGACTCAACCCACAACCAAGGTATGTGCCCTGACTGGGAATCGAACCCGCAACCCTTTGGTTTACAGGATGGCGTTCCAACCAATTGAGCCACATTGGCCAGGGCTTGGTAGCTAAATTCAACAAGATTAAAACAGCATTCTATTTTCAAACCTTAGTGATAATCTTCTAGTTTGGGTTTGGTATAGACTCAGTAATAAGACAGCCTGGGACTGAACCTGGAGTCTAGCTGTAAAAGGAAAGAATGCCCTACAGTGTCATTTTTGGGAATTGAAGTGTCTGTTGTGATACTTCAAGTTTAGCTGTTTATAACAAGAAAGTTGGTGCTTTAGACCGGTGCTTCTCGAATTTTAATGTGCATATGAAACTCCTTGGGATCTTGTTGAAATGAAGATTCTGATTCAGTGGGTCTGGGGTGGGGCTTGAGAATTTGTACATCTAACATGTTCCCAGGTGACCACACTTTGTGCAGCAAGGCTTTAGATCACAAAGCTAAGTATTTTACCTTAATCTCTTGTATCAGAAAGAAAACACATACCATGTAAGGTAGGACCACAATTTTGAACTTAAATATCTGTGTCTTGAAACAATACCTTGTCATCAAAAGTAGTTGTAGAAGATAGGGATATAAATAAATACTACTGTATCAGATAACTTTGAAGATAAAGTCATCGCAATTTTCAACAAACCTGATAATTATACATGCACAACTCCTAAATGTATTTAACGTGTATTTACTGAGTTTTAATACCAGTGTTACAGAAAAAAATTTAAATATAAGTCTTGGACATTAATTATTAGAAGCAGAATAAATGATAGTTAAGAATATAAGGCTCCAGCCAGCCAAGGTGGCACAGTAGGTTAACGCCGTGCTCGCCTCCTATGACCACATCACAATTACGACTGAATTGTAGAACAATCAACCTGGGGAACCATCTGAAGACTAGCTGAGCAGAAGTTCTGTAACTAAGGATATAAAGAAGTCATGTCGAGACTGAGAAACTGCTCTTTCCCTCTTGGAAAAAAAAAGAAATAAGCCTCCGGAGGGAAACTCCCCAGGTTCTAAAGCTGGCTCCCACGTACTAGCCTTGGACCTCAGGACAAGGCACTCCCCTCTCAGTGCCTCCCTTCCTCGTCTCTGAAGTGGGGGTCATCTTAGCCAAGATCTCGTACGTTCGTTACATGGAAAGCACCTTATGCAGAGCCTAACAGTAAATTGTCTGTAAATGCTGGCTATAATGACTAGTGTCAGTACTGTTTCTGTTAGGGGAGCATTAGGCTAAACTGTTGTGAAGGTCTTTGCCTTGCCAGTGCCGAGATGTGATTCTAATTACACGTCTGCGTGTAATCAGTACATGCCCCTTTCAGGTTCTAAGGGGAGAAATGACTTACAGACTGCTCTCTGAGCTAGCTACCACTAAGTGCTGCTCCAGCGTGATAGGTTGTTTTTAATGCAGCAGTTTGATCATCAGGTAAATACACATTTGCAAATCCATTCATTAAATATTTATAAGTAGCTACAAAGCAATGAGCTAAATAACTGTCCTGCCCCTCAAGAAACCCAATTTTTTAAATATGACAACAAAGAGCTCCTAATGTTTTTCATTAGGTTCAGTCTATACAACCATCAAAGAGCAATTCCTTTATCATTAATGGTAATCTGTCCTCAGAAATGAGCTAAGATTCTGTTGTTCTACATATAGGAACTCTAATTTTCTCCTAAAATGGTATTTACTCACGGCCTCAATTTTTAAGTTTCTATGTTTCAGACCTCCACCTCTGCTTAATTCTCCTTAAACAAGGTACATGGCAGCCACATCTTCCATTGGGTATTAATATGGACTAAATCGAGCTATTCTCATCTGGTGGTCAAAATAACTAACTTAATTGCACGGCTTTCTTCCTTTTTTTTTTTTTAAGTCCTTACCCAAGGATATATTTATTGATTTTTTCTTTTTTAGAGAGAGAGAGAAAGGAAGGTGGGGGAGAGAAAGAAAAGCAAAAACATTGCTGTGAGAGAGAACATCAATTGGTTGCCTCCCGTACATGCCCTGATGGGGGATCAAACCCTCAATGTTTTGGTGCACAGAACAACACTCCAACCCTTTGAGCCACCCTGCCAGGGCTTTCTTTAACCTTTTGATGGAAACTTAACTTATCATAAAATAAGATTTTAAATGTAGACTTTTCCCTTTTTCCCATGATCCTTTTCTGCTTTATCTGAGGACATTTTAGGTAGGAAATCACTCCTGTATCCTTCCTCTGAAGGTCTCTTCTTTGTTTTGGGCAGGATGGTTTAAGGCTGTTAAGTTTGAAAAAGTCTAGAAAGCACAGTTACACCTGACTTAGAGAAACCCTTTTTCTTTATTTTCTTTTTTTTTTTTTTAAGATTTTTTTATTTATTTTTTATTTATTTTTAGAGAGAGGGGAAAGGAGGGAGACAGAGAGGGAGAGAAACAGCAATGTATGGTTGCCTCTCACATGGCCCTCACGGGGACCCAGCCCACAACCCAGGCATGTGCCCTGACTGGGAATCGAACCGGGACTGCCTGGTTCCCAGCCCGCGGTCAATCCACTGAGCTACACCAGCCAGGGCCCTTTTTCTTTATTTTCATGGTTCACATGTTTTAAGCATATACACTTTATAGGACTAATACAACATTCTTTATTTTCTCTTGACAAACATTTGTGTAAAGTGTTTTTCTCTTTCTCTTTGATAATTTTGGTATCTAAGATCACAAACTTAGAAGAACAGTTAGAACAGTTTAGAGAAGAACTGGAAAATAAGAATGAAGAAGTTCAGCAACTACATATGCAATTAGAAATACAGAAAAAGGAATCAACTACCCGCCTACAAGAACTTGAACAAGAAAACAAATTATTTAAGGTAATTAATTAAGAAAAACTTTACCCATAAATAATTCATAGTTTTTGTCTTGTGCAAACATTAGTATTAAGTATTTGCTAAGTAATACTTAACAGAGGAACATCCACTGCAAATGGATTTGCATGGAACTTATTTTTAAGCCAACAGAAACATTTGAATTCATCATAAATGAAAAAAGTTTCAGACCTTTTATCAAAATATTTTAAGAATTATTGATTTACAATAACTATGATATCTCTGAATCTTTATAATTTGTACATTTTTGAGTGCTGTATGTTCTGTAAGAGTTGATTGGAAGAAAGTTTAAAAATCACGTGTAGTGATCTGTCCAACTAGGATGGGTATTTTTATCCCTAGGATGAAATGGAGAAACTGGGATTTGCCATAAAGGAATCAGATGCTATCTCTACTCAGGACCAACATGTTCTTTTTGGCAAATTTGCTCAAATGATGCAGGAAAAAGAGGTAGAAATTCACGAATTGAATGAGCAAATTACAAAACTTCAGCATCAACTTAAAATTACAACAGATAACAAGGTACACTAGTTTAAAATTGATTATTACATGACGTTAGTTTAAGCTAGAATTTTAAAGGGTGTAAAACCAAATAAACCTTAATTCTCTTTACCCATTAATTTTATTTTTTTATTGTTGTTCAAGTACATTTGTCTCCATTTTCACCCCACCACACCACGCACTTTATCCATTGATTTTAATATAACAAGCTAAATATATTTTTATCACCTCCTAATGTTGTCAGAGATTTTTCATGTTTTTACAGGGAGTCTCTGGTGACTTAAGAGTTCATCATATCATTCTAACCAAACCTATTAAAAATTCTACTGTTTGGTATGAGTTAAATAAGATGACATTTGGGTGCCATCTGCTGTAGATTGTTTTTGTTTCAACACTTCATTCTTTTCTATTAGAACATATTGATATTGACTATTTTACTTATAGGAAATCAGCTATTAAAAGTGTGAATCATTTTATATTTAACAGAAATTTCTGTATGAAGGTATATAATTTAGGTCCTTCTTTGATATGGGGGTTTATATTAAAATTAATGTAATATGTCTAAGAACTATATTGTGTGATCAGTGCTTAAAGATCTTTCCCTAAAATAAAATTGAATTCTCAAAAGATAAATATATATTTATTGTATATGCTACCTTTTTCTCATTAACTAACAGGTTATTGAAGAAAAAAATGAGCTAATAAGGGATCTTGAAACCCAAATAGAGTGTTTGATGAGTGATCAAGAACGTGTGAAGAAAAATAGAGAGGAAGAAATCGAGCAGCTTAATGAAGTGATTGAAAAACTTCAACAGGAATTGACAAATATTGAAGAAAAGACATCAGTGCATGCTAATCCTGTCCCAGAAGAAGCAGATAGTTTAAAACATCAGCTGGATATGGTAATAGCTGAAAAACTGGCTTTGGAACAGCAAGTAGAAACCACTAATGAAGAAATGGCCTTTACTAAAAATGTACTTAAAGAAACCAATTTAAAAATGAACCAGTTAACACAAGAATTATTCAGCTTAAAGAGAGAACAGGAAAATAGGGAAAAAATCCAAAGTATACCATTGACAAGTGGTAATAAGGCTGTAGATGATCTGAGCAAAAAGAAACCTGAACTAGAAGAAGTCCTTACTGGGGGTGCTCTTCAGCCCCTAGAAAACCAGACTTTCCTCAGATCTTTGGAAGAAAACAGCAGAGTTTCCATAAACAGTTTGGAAACAAAGGTGCTACAACTTGAGAGTACTGTGAGTGCAAAGAACTTAGAACTTACCCAGTGTTATAAACAAATAAAGGACATGCGAGAACAAGGCCAGGCTGAAACAGAAATGCTTAAAAAGCAGATGGTAGACCTCCAGACTGCACTTGAGGAACGTGTTGCTGCTGCTGTTGTGAGCCAGGTCCAACTTGAAGCCGTTAAGGAATACGTAAAACTCTGTCAAAGTGACGAAGAACGTTCATCAGAGCCCGACAGAGCAAATACACAGAATTTAAATCAACTAACAGAAAATGAGATGAAGTCAAATGTATCGGCATTAACCTTGAGAATATCAGAATTAGAAAGCCAGGTGGCTGAAATGCAGACCAGTTTGATTTTGGAAAAAGAACAGGTAGAAATTGCAGAAAAAAATGCTGTGGAAAAAGAGAGAAAGCTACAAGAACTACAGAAGCTATTGGAGGACAGTGAGAAAAAACAGGGAGGCAAAGAGAGGAAAATAAACCCTCAAGGAGATTTTGAAGTTCCCAAGGTTAGTTTGTATTTAATTTTTTTCACTTAAATGCCCTAAGAAACTCTCTTTTCCTTTATTCCTTCAGCTGACTCCTAATTTACTAAAGATGTTGATCTTTACTTGTAGCAAGTTGTACATATAAAGCATTTTTATAAAAATATTAGTATTCTATCACTAGAATAAATGATACAAACTATATTTTGTATCCAATACTGTGGTCTTCAGACCACAATATTAATTTAACTAGCATAGTTATTAAATAGAGTAGTCAGAAGAAACCTACAACATGAAGTTTAGCAGATGTCCTCTGGAACGTGTGTGGGTTTTTTCCTTTTCCCTCTAACATGCGTGTTATGTGATCATCCCTTTTACGGAATAGAAAATATCAAAGTATGTTAGTGTTCTACTGAATTAACATATGAGTGAGGAATCCTTAGCTTTTGCAGATTTTATACTTGATAATAAATTTTATTCTTTTCTATGGAAAATTTGCATTTCACTCTTATAAGTCTACTTAGTTAAAACCTGAAATTGCAATTATTTCTTAGCATAGGACTGATAGGAAAAGACTTTAGCTTTCAAATTCTCACTTCATATATTTTTAATTTTGCATAGTAAATGTGCCATCTTAATCTGAACACCAGGAGATTAAATGATATATCAGGATTCTGTAAATATAATTTACTTTGCAAATGATAGTTCTTTCCATTTATTAGGCTTTTTCTTCCTATTAGTCTTACTGGAAGTATAAACTATAAATAATAGTAATGTGACTTTCCATGTATATAAAACTTCTAAGAACTATTTTAGTAATACCTGGTTTCTTTTAAGGAAAGTGATATAAATATGAAAGCTTTTTGAAAAGTGCCAAAAATACTAAGTAATAATTTATAAATTTTAGGATATATACAATGAGAGTATTTACCTTTTACTTCTGGAAAGTCATTCTTTTCTTTCCCCAAAATACAAAATAATGGTTCTGAAAATTTTTCTCTATTTGTTGAACAAACATGGGTCATTTCAACCCCTTTTATCTGAAAGACAGTCATTCCTGATGAAAAAGCTTCATTAGAATGTATATTGCCTTGAACTTGGCTATGTTTTTTGAAAATGATATGTTTCTTTTATTTCTCCACTGCCATACAGACAACTACTGAGCTAATTCATACCAATGAAGAAAGTGGATTTTTTGTTCAACTCGAGGCTCTCAGAGCTGAGTCAGCAGCTATCAAAGAAGAACTTGCCAGTTACAAGGAAAAGGCAGAAAAACTTCAAGAAGAACTTTTGGTAAAATAAGTAACTTAGCTCCTAATTCACTTGTTTCTACCTATCTTAATTTTATTTCAAATTATATACTTTTCTATGAAACAAACCCAGATCCATAATTTAAAGCTAGAAAAAAAATAAAAGCTTTTGTGAATTTGATGAAAACTTATTATAAATTTCTTTGCTAGCATCTTCTTGCTTGATTTGCCTTGGAGTCTTCATTAGGAAGATGCTTTTAATCTCTAATCTATTAATGAAGGAGGAGAAAGACAGATGTTATGGAAACTACATATCCCACGAGAACTAAAAATAGAGGCTGATAAAATGATTTTATTTCCATGGTAATCTGTGGCCATATACGTATATATAGAAATACATATGGAGACTATGAGTGTTTCTGAATTTTTATTATTCTGAGGAAAATGAACATATTAGTATGAGTTATACTCTCTTCTCAGCCCTAAATTCTGTGTTTGATATTTTTAAATAATGTTGTACTGTTCTATTTGTTGTATTTTTAGGTGAAAGAAACAAATATGGCATTTCTCCAGAAAGATTTAAACCAAGTTAGGAATCAACTCACAGAGGCAAAAGAGAAATTATCCTACTTCTTAGAAAAAGAAGATAAGACTGAGGTACAAGAAAACAGCAAGCTGTTCATATTAGAGCTACTTCCTATTAAAGAGGGGAAAAGTGCCGCATCCCAGACAGACAGGACTCTCCGGGTCAATAGCAGCAATCAGACTCCACAAATCCATGTCAGAAATGCAGGAATCCAAATTGATTTACAGAGTGAATGTCCATCAGAAGAAGTTACTGAAATAATCAATCAGTTTACTGAAAAAATTGAACAAATGCAAGAGCTCCATGCTGCTGAAATTTTGGATATGGAATCCAGACACATTTCAGAAACTGAAACCTTGAAGAGGGAGCACTATGTTGCCATTCAGTTACTGTCAGAGGAGTGTCGTTCCTTGAAGGCCGTGATACAGTGTCTGAAGTCTAAAGAGGTATTTGGTTTTCATAGCATGTGCTTTTCAGTGTTCTCTGATTTTTTTTTTTTTCCAAAATTCAGTGGTTTTAAGAGGAAAGGAAATTTAGGACAGTCTCTTCATTATGATAAAATTACAATTGTAAGTCTTTCCATTATGGAAAGTCAGATATTAACTTTCTACAAAGTTCCTGTGCAGATTTGGAGCCTGACGTTATTGTTCCTGAATTCATAAATGTTTCTTATGGTAATGCCCATGAAAAAAAACTAGACTTGTTGTAAGCCATGGATAGTTTTGTTTATTTTAAAAAGGTGTGACAAGCTTAAGTGAAATTGTTTGTAACAGCATTACAAAGAATAAAATTATTTATTGGACCCTATTTGTATGAAAGCAAAGAAAGTTATGTATTTTTTGTTTGTTTGTTTTCTCCAATTAGGGAGCCTCAGTTCCTGAATTAACACATTCTGAGGCTTACCAAACTAGAGAAATATGTTCTAGTGGTAAGTTACATGAATTTCTGGAATTTGTATAGTACTTGTATAAAAAGTATTTGTTTAATAGTCAATGGTTGTTTCCTTTATTTTAGATTCTGGATCAGACTGGGGTCAGGGAATTTACCTTACACAAAGTCAGGGGTTTGACTCAGCATCAGAAGGCCGAGGAGAAGAAGGTGAAAGTTCAACAGATTCATTCCCAAAGAAAATAAAGGTACTAAAAGACAGATATCTTTTAGTAAAACCTAGTGTGGTTTCTACCTTGAACATAATAAGGTATTTAAAGTTATATAGTAAGACTCTCTATGGAAAGAGAATTGTAGACCTAGAAGGAATCTTGGGGATCTGTTTAGTTTTATTTCCATATTTTACAGATAATAAAGCACAATATATTTGTATACAGACTTTTTTTTAATTTTCGTTCCTGAAATATTTGTTCGCCAAAATTACTAAAGTAGTTTTAAGGACTAGAACTTATGTCCTACGTATTTCTTTTGGTCAAATTCGTGGCTAATTACTAATCCAAGAAGAGCACATTAGATAAATAGACAGTATAAAGGGCCATCTTTCGGATTGGCTTTCCCCTCCAGAGGAAAAGGATAGGATGGTATTTCCTATCTGCAGTGGCTTTTCTAAATTAATCTAAGTAGATATAAAGCTGTCTTGCTTAAAAGTTCACTTTGACTTTGCAGTCTTTGGAGTTATAATAATTCTGGCTTTTGGGTTTTGGTTTCTAGGGATTACTGCGAGCTGTCCATAATGAAGGCATGCAGGTGCTTTCTCTCACCGAGTCTCCCTGTAGTGATGGAGAGGACCCTTCTGTTCAGCAGCTTTCAGAATCTTGGCAAGAAGAGAGAAAAGCTTATCTCAGTACAATCTCATCTCTTAAGGATTTAATTACCAAGATACAGGTGCAAAGAGAAGCTGAGGTACTCAAGATTATTATGCATCTAAATAGTTTTATATAATATGTATCAATTTTAAGGCAGTTTACAAATTAAATTGTTGTTGTTTGTGAGGTGTTTTATTAATTTACACATCCCAAGTCACATATTTGAAAATAAATTCACATGTGCTTAGGTTCACATGCTATATTCACATTTGTTTAGGTCAGCAGATAAATACCCTTTTTAGAGCCTTTTTAAACATGCTTATTTGGAGCTAACTTTTTTTTTATTCTCTGCTAGGTTTATGATAGTTCTCAGTCTCATGAGAACTTCTCAGACTGGCGAGGCGAACTTCTGCTTGCCCTTCAGCACGTTTTCTTACAGGAGCGCGGTGCTTTACTGGCTGCGTTCCAGACCGAACTGACAGCGCTGGGCACTAGGGATGCAGCGGGACTATTAAACTGTTTGGAACAGAGGATACAAGAACAGGTATCAGAATAAAACTTATCATCAAACTTAAAAGAAAGAATGCTTTTTAATTGTAGTAAAATGAATTTTTGATTAGTTTTACAGGAAGTCTGAAGTTTAAAATTTTAACAGTAGCTCATAAGAATATTTAGAAGAAAAATTATTACCTTAAGTGTTTTTATCTTATGTTAAAAAATGAGCAGTATTGAAAACTAATGAGCTAATCCTCCAACTTGGGAAGTTTGAAAAAGAGGAACAGAATGACCCAAAAATATTAGAAGGGATATGATACAGTCAGTTCTTAGAATTTGCAGTCGTTAGATTCTGTGAAGTTGCCATGAATGGTGAGCCATTGCTACTAAAGGAAGTAAAGGGGTCAGTTCCTGTGGCTCCCTAATCGTGACATTTTTGTCACCCAGCAATACATGACCTTATTTTATGTGTGGTTCTGTTTAAACACAGTGTATTTACTATATGTTGTTGATTCATTAACATTGAACTGATGCTTATCAGCACTACAACTCATGCCTAAATGAAGCTTATCTAACACATGTGTTTTCTTCATAAAATACAGCTTTATTGTGCTTAGGAACACTATGTAATACTTCATTACTATGCTTGGGGACCATTTGAAACAGCAAAATCACCAATAAAAAGCACCAAAGTGCAAAAAAACAGCACTAAATGGGTGGCAGAAGGACACGTGTTTATATTGAAAGGGATTAAAAAAGAAGGCACAGTGTCACCTTGTTTAACTTCAGCCAGGAACGTGCACATCTGGCGGTTTTGCCCCTGCATGTTTGCAGAAGCTGTGAAACACTCCAAGTATTGATTTTAGGGTCACAAGTACATTTTAGTGAATAGGCAAATTCAAAAATACATGATCCACAAATAATGAGGCTCAACTGTAGTAAATAAAAGACATTAGTAAAATATAGTGGTATAATAAAGGATAAAAACTGGTTCTTTGAAAGGCCAATATAACAAACTTTTCTGGAGGATTAGTTAAGGAAAAAAGGTAAAGCACACTCTTTTAAAAGTTAGGAATAAAAATGGGATCACAACCAGAGATATATTGTGTTTGGCATGCCTGGGATGTGGGCCAGGTCCCCAGTTAAGAATTTTTTTAAAAATCAGTTCATAACACTTAGCACCCAGATCTTGATTTATTGAGTATGTTCTCCATCAAAAGGAACTAGGACCTCTTAGAGAAATGGCTGATTCTAGGGCAGGAGCAGGGAAAGTACAAGATAAAGTATCTAATTTTGCTAACAAGAATTGCTGAAAGAATTAAGGGGATATGAAGCTATACAGAAGCTAGCTTGAAGGAGTTCCCTCTGGCTAAATTTGGGACAGTTTGAACATCAAACGAAATAATGAAAGTGAAAGCTATTCCCAGTAGCTTTTCCTTGTCTTGGCTCATGCCTCATACTTTTCTAAAATTTCTAAAACAAGCAGCATCTGTCCTCAGCAAACCCTCCCACTAAGTGGCCCCAGGCCCAGCAATAGCAGCAGCCAGCCTTAGTTCACAGCTTGGTCTCGCATGGGTACCTGAAAGCCCAGGACAAGTAGCACCCATCAGCAGATTGCTTTGTAGTTCATGCCAGGTGGCCCCAGCCACAACACAGGTAGTGGCTGACCTTGGCCTGTACCTCCCAGGAGGCCCCAGAGCCAGTACACCCAGTAGACAGTTTCAGACCACGCCAAAACACACCACCCAACCTCCTCCACAAGCAGCACACTCAAGAGGCAGACTCAATGGGTACCAGAGCTCCACTGAAGTAAATCCAGCTCTGTGAAGTGGGCCATTGCATACCTGATCCCCCATGGTGGTCAGAGGTTGGTGGTCACTGGTTGCAGCCAGTTTTTGCAGCTGACTGGTCTGGGTTAATCCCTCCCATTGACGTACCAACAGCAATCAGTGCTCAACTACAAGAGGAGGGTGTGGAGCCCACACAAGGGGCACACCTCAAGTTCACACCTTGGGTGGCTGGGGAGGCTGTGCTACTGGACCCTACAGGACACCTACTACGTTATGTAGCCCACTCTACCATACCATGCCTGGGAGACATTGCCGCTCTGCCTAACACATAGAAACAAACACAGGAAGGCTGCCAAAAGGAAGAGACAAAGAAACATGACCAAAATGAAAGAACAGAGCAAAACTCTAGAAAAATAACTAAACAAAATGGAGATGAGCAATCTAGCAGATGCAGAGTTCAAAACACTGGTTATAAGGAGGCTCAGTGAACTTAGTGAGGCCTTCAACAGGACAAAAAAGGACTAGTCAGAAGTGAAGGATACACTAACTGAAATGAAGAATAATTTACAGGGAATCCACAGTAGAGTAGATGAAGCCAAGAATCAAATCAGCAATTTGGAATGCATGGAAGAAAACAAAAAACCTAATCAGAACAGCAAAAAGAAAAAAGAATCCAAAAAAATGAGGATAGTGTAAAGAGCCCCTGGGACAACTTCATCCCTTCCAACATTTGCATTAGGGGTGCTAGACAGAGAAGAGAGCAAGAAATTGAAAATTTATTTGAAAAAATAATGGCAGAAAACTTCCATTACTGGCACTGAGATAGACACAGAGAGTCCCAAACAAGATGAACTCAAAAAGGCCCACAGCAACGACACATCATAATTAAAATGCAGAAGGTTAAAGACAAAGAGAGAATCTTGAAAGCAGTTACTTACAAGAGAACCCCATAGGGCTGTCAGATGACTACCAGTCAACTAGCCAGTATGGCTCATTTAGTTGGGACATTGTCTCATAAACCAAGGGGTCTTTGGTTCGATTCCCAGTCGGGGCATGTACCTGGGTTGCAGATTTGGTCTCCATTCAGGGTGTATATGTGAGGCAGCAAATCTATGTTTCTTTCTTACATTGGTATTTCTCCCTCCCTTCTCTCTCTCTAAAAGTAAATAAATAAAACCTTTTAAAGAAGGAAAAAGCTAAACGAGTTCGTCACTACCACACCAGTCTTATATGAAATGTTAAAGGGTTTTCTTTAAGAAGAAAAATATCAAAAATAGGAACAATAAAATGGCAATAAATACACATCTATCAACAATTGAATCTAAAAAGACAAAGTAAATGAACAAACAAAACAGAAACAAACTCATAGATACAGAGAACCTTTTGACAGTTGTCAGATGGTTGGAAAGTTGGGATGAAAAAGGTGAAGGGATTAGGAAGTACAAATTGGTTATTACAGAGCAGTCTTGGTGATGTAAAGTACAGCATAGGGAATATAGTCCATAATATTCGAGTACCTATGATGTCAGATGGATGTGAGATTTATTAGGATGATCACTTATTAAGTTATGTAATGTCTAATCACTGGGATTTACTCCTGAAACTAATACAATAATGTATGTCAACTGTAATTGAAAATAAAAAATGGTAAAAAAAATAATAACATTTGAAAACAAAGAGTAAAATCAGAATTCATGAGTTTATACTGATATAATAAATGAATAAAACTTCTAATGGTAGAATTAGCATGTTGGAGAAATGATGGAATTTATAAATCATCCTTTATTAAATACTATAGTAGTATGATCAGGAAAGTATATTTACATACTCTCAAAGTAAATCCCCAGAAAAATCCTTTACAAATAGAAAAGCAGTAACTTTACAGTGGAGAAATCTTCAGATACCACCTTACCCAGGTCATTAGTTACTATCACCAGAAATGGAACAGACAGACATCATATATTTCTTGATATAAAGGTCGCAACATCTCTTTTGTGCATAATTAAAATCTACTCATTGAGATATGTTAGACAAAAACAAATTGAGGCTACTGCACTCTATCAGAATGGCCAAAATAAAAACTAGTGACAACATGCCCTGGCTGGTGTAGCTCAGTGGATTGAGCGCGGGCTGGGAACCAAAGGGTCCCGGTTCGATTCCCAGTCTAGGGCACATGCCTGGGTTGCAGGCCAGGTCCCCAGTGGGGGCCACGTGAGAGGCAACCATACATTGCTGTTTCTCTCCCTCTCTTTCTCCCTCCCTTCCCCTCTCTCTAAAAATAAATAAAATCTTTAAAAAAAAAAAAACAAAAAAAAAAACTAGTGACAACACCAAGTGCTGACAGAGAACTTGCATCTCTCATGCATTGTTTCAGGAATATAAAAGGGAGAGCCACTCTGGGAAATCCTCTAGCAGTTTCTTATAAAGTAAAAATACACTTACCATATAACCCAGAAGTCACACTCACAGGTATTTAATCTGACAGAAATGAAAACTTATGTCTCCACGAGAACCTATACGTGAATATTTGTAGCGGGTCTGTTGATAATAGCCAAAAACCGGAAACAACCCAGATATCCTTTGACAGGTGAATGAATGAACAAATTATAGCATATCCATACAGTGAAATACTACTCAACAATTTAAAAGGAACAAATGATTGATATTCTCAATGTATGTTATATAATACTCTTGAAAATACAAGATTACAGTGACGGAAAGGATCGGTGGTTGTTAGGAGTTAGGTGGCGAGAGGGTGTGGCTACGAAGGAGTTTCTCTGTGGTGAAATTTCACAGTGCTGTATACCAATTCATTGACAAGTGTGTTTAAAAACTAATGATATCTGAGTAAGCCCTGGAGCTTAAATGGTATTGTACCCATGTCAGTTTCCTGGTTTTCATAATGTGCTATAAGTGCATAAGATAGTATCAAGGAGGCTGGCTGAAAGGTAGACGGCAACTTTGTCTTAAATTACTTCAGAACAAAACGTTTTCAAAAAATGAGGGACGGGCCCGGCTGGTGTAGCTCAGTGGATTGAGTGCGGGCTGGGAACCAGAGGGTCCCGGTTCGATTCCCAGTCGGGGCACATGCCTGGGTTGCGGGCCAGGTCCCCAGTGGGGGCCATGTGAGAGGCAACCATACATTGTTCTTTCTCCCTCCCTTCTCCTCTCTCTGAAAATAAAGAAATAAAATCTTTAAAAAAAAAAAAAAAAATGAGGGACGTACTGCAAAATAACTAGCCTGTACTCTTCAAAAATTTAAGGTCACAAAAGACAAAGATTTATAAAAATACCGTTTTTTCCCTTTTGCTAGTTAGGGCATTTAGCAAAATTTAAGTAAGCTTTATATATTATAGTAGGTTATATTTGGTTAATTTCTGCTTTGCCAATCATACTGTGGTTTATAAAAGAATATTCTTGTTTTTAGGTGATACACACTGCAGCTTTTAGGGATAAAGGAACATCTGCCTGCAACATATTCTCACAGATTTTGAAAAAGAAAAATAACGATATGTGCATGTATGTGTACATATATACACACACATTTATGTAGAGAGAGAGACAGTGGTAAAGCAAATGGGGTTAACATTTGGGGAATTGGGATAAAAGATACATGGGATTCCTTACACAATTTTTGGATTGTCTCTGTGAAATTATATCAAAGTATGAAAGGAAAAACCGATTTTAAAAATCTACCCACAAGAATTATACCAAGTCCAAATGGTTTTACAGGTGAAGAAGTCTACCGTGCATTCAGGGAGTAGCTAACTCCAGAGTTATACGTGGGCTCCTCACTGTTGGATGGTTGGAGGCATGCCCTTTCATTTGTCAAGGAGACTAGTATAGTCCTGTTCCCAAATCAGATAATGGTAATAGAAGAAAGAAAAAAACATGGGCCTGTTTTATTCCTGAACACAGATGCAGAAATCCTCAGTGAAATACTAACATACCAAATTCACCAATGCACATATTTTTAAAGACACAGTTACTTTTCACTTATTCAGGGTTACAAAGGCAGCATACCATTAAAAATAACTCATGTGACTCATTACTTTAACAAATTAAAGGGGAAAAAAGAGAGTGATCATCTCAAGAGATAAGACTAATTAATTCATTAGAATGAAGAATTTTATACTTTATTACATTAAAGCAAATAAAAATAATTTATTTAACTAAGATTATACCTAGCAAAAACCTACAACAAACATATCTTATAGTTAAATGTTAAAAATATTTCTTAATAAAGGGTTCAGTAGTTTGTTCAACCTACTACTGAATGTTTAGTGACCTAAAGGTTCGGCTAGCAAAGCAGGAAAATAAGTAAGAGTTGGGGGTGGGGAAGACCCCTTATTCACTTACATAGGAAACTAAAGAGAATCTGTACACACAGGTGTTTACAATTGATAAGAAAGTTTAAAATTTTTCTGGATAGAAGATCAAAATGTAAAAATCTGATTTCTCAGTAAATGTAATTTTTAAAAAATAAGTTACAATAGCATTAAATGGACAAATTCCTAAAAATAAAAAACTACCAAAACTAACTCATGAAAAGAGTAAAAATCTAATAGATCTGTAATAAAGAGTTAAATGACTAATTCTAAAATTTCTCACAAAGAAAAACCCAGGATCAGATGTCTTCACTGGTGAATTCTACCAAATGTTTAATAGAGTTAAAACTAGGCCTTCACAAACTCATCAAAATAAAAAAGAGGAGCGAACATTTCCCAGCTCATCTGTGAGGCCAGTTGTTGCTCTGATTCCAAAACCAGACAAAGTCATTACAAGAAAGAAAACTATGGACCAATTATCCAATGATGTTAAAACAGCCAATGGAAAAGTGGACAAATAATGTAGATATATGGTCTCATGGAAGACAATTAAGAATATCCAATAAATCTACGAAAAGAGATTAAAATAAAATACAGTGTATTCATACTATGGAATACTGTATATGGGGGAGGACCCGAAAAATAACGGAATTATATTCTGGATGGTGGACCCCTTGTAGTACAGGCTTCCCCTACTAGGTGGGTGTTCTAGGAACCCATCTGTACCAGTGTAGCAGTTGGCATTGTTGTGAGAGGCTGTGTTCAGCCTCAGTGAATTTTTTTTGAAGACTTTTAGTACGTTTGCCCATTTCATGATGGGTGATTTATGAGCACACCTGCCTACACTGTGCTGAGTGTTCAGAAGTGTTTGACCAAAAAATGGCATTACCCCCCATGCCCCACCCTCCGTATTCACCTTATATCACCCTGAGGGACTTTTGTTTGTTTTTCCTGTGAAAAAAAGTCCTCAAAGGAAACCTTTTGCCCATATGGAAGAAGTGAAACCAAAAACATCAGAAGGATTAAAAGGCATCAAAATCAATGAGTTAAAAAACTATTGTAAACAGTAGAAAAAAACATCTTGATCATTGTATTGCATCAGATAGTACTTTGAAGGTGACTGAAGTTTAAACGTAAGAATAACAATTTTTTATAAATAAATTCTGGAGTTTTTTGGGTCCCCTTCATAATACTGAAATGAGGGTGAAGTGGGGCTTCATGCGTCAACCCGTTGGTTTACCAAAATGTTGTGAAAAAGACAAATTACATCAAGATAAATATAGAATGATGCCATTTATATAAAGTTTTAAACATGCAAAACTAGTACTGTATATTAGCCTGTGTATGTAACATAATATGCAGAGAATTAGAAGATATGAATTCAATATGAAAATTAGAAGACTTGGAATTTGGTTATTTCTTGAGCAGGCGGAGGAGGATGTGTTCAGGGGTTGTACACAGGGGCTTTGCTTGTATAGGTGCTATTTCCTAGGCTGAGTAAATGGGTGTTTATCATAGTATTCTTCGCGTTGTCTTGTGTGTTTGAAGAATTTCAAAATAAATTTAAAGATTAGTAAATCCTAATGAGGAGGAAGAGAAAATTAATGATTTTTTTTTCAAAATTTTAGCATGTGTGTATCATTCATTCTTCAGATTCCTGGTTGTTAATTTTTTTGTCTTTATAACAGTCTTCACTTGATTTTTTTACTTTACATTTTTACAGAGTATTGAATATCGAGCAGCTATGGAATGCCTTCAGAAAGCAGACAGAAGGAGTTTGTTATCCGAAATTCAAGCACTGCGTGTTCAGATGAGTGGTAGAAAAATGACTCTGAAAAGAGAACAGGAGAGTGATCAAGCGAGCCAAGGTACGGTCTGGCAGGTCCTGTGACAGCACAAGTAGGCGGGAACGTTTCACGTTGTCTTCCTTCTCATTCATTACTCAGCTAGAACCCACCTCTTCTCAGTCACATTTCGTTCTCATTCTCGTATCAGAGCGAGAGCCTACATTGATTACCCTAGGGACTAAAGGATTGCCCAGTTGGTTTTAAACATATGTATGTGTGGATATACATGTATATATCTGTTTATATACAAGTTGGGGGAAAAGTAAGTTTACAGTTGTGAGTACATGAAACACAGAGTTTATTCTTGTATTATTGTTTGTTAATTATTGTGTTGTTTCCCATATGAACAGCTGTAAACCTGCCTTTGCCCACCTTGTATATCTGTGTGTATGTATTTAGATACTTTACTCACACACACAATTGACCCTTGACCAGTGCAGGAGTTGGGGGCAATAATTACTTGTGCAATCAGAAACCTGAGAATACCTTAAGATGGCCCTCTGCATACAGGCAGGCCCAACCACAGATCAAAACTACAGTTTCTATATTTTTAGAGTTGAAAAATAGTTTACATTAAGGTTCTCTAATCAAATGGAAACTTGCTTAGCTTTGGGAACAGACATAAAATAAATAGGTAATACCAGTCTTGCTATGCTGTATAAGCTTATTGCTCCATCTTAAAAGCAACAGTTATTGAAATTGGGAAGGAGCCCTGGCTGGTGTAGCTCAGTGGATTGAGCACGGGCTGGGAACCAAAGGGTCCCGGTTCAATTCCCAGTCAGGGCACATGCCTGGGTTGCAGGGCCATGTGAGAGGCAACCACACATTGCTGTTTCTCTCCCTCTCTGTCTCCTTCCCTTCCCCTCTCTCTAATAATAAAATAAATAAAAATCTTAAAAAAAAAAAAGAAATTGGGAAGATGTGGTGGTTGTACAGGAGAGGGAGTTATTGTTCATTCACTGCAAAGAAAAAATGCTGTGTGTGACAGCGTGATAAGGGCCTACTTTGAAATATCAAAGGATTTTGCTTTTATGTCCTGTAGAGTTTGAAAACAGCTTTTGCTAGCTATGTGTGGAAGGAGTATGATAGTGACTCTTACAAAATACTTTAATCAAAGAGACTGCAATTTTCTGACGTACAAACAGATATCTTTAAAACGAACAAGCATTGCCTTGACTCAGGGTGTTTAGCCCATTGTTCATTTTTTTGTTTGTTTGTTTTGAGCTCTAGATAAGGATAACCTAAAAGGAAAAAATCCACAATGAAAGTAACTGTTTCTTTATTAATCCGTTTTAATTGTGAAGTAAAACATGCATTCAAAAAAGTACAATGTGAAAATGTACAATATAACAAATCACATGAATATCTGTGGAAATATCACCTATGCCAAGTGTCCCAGAAGGCCCCTTCCCAGCACCCACTCCTCTAGTAACCTAGAAGTGACCATTATCCTGATTTTTTAAATTGTACTACCTATTTATAAATTCCTAAACCATAGAAGTTTAAAGTTTGTCCTGCTTTTGAACTTTATCACTGTCTTCTGTCACTCTCTATAACATATTTCTAAGTTCCTATAGTTATCTCTAGTTCACTGATTTTTTTACTGTATAGAATTCCTGTGCGTGATTATTTCACAATTTATAGATCTTGTTAGCTGTTAGATCCAATGCTAATCTACATATTGTTATACCATGTTTCTCATGCACATATGCATGACTTTTCTGGGTACAGACCCAGGGGTGGAATTGCTGGATAATGAAATACGTATCTTCAAATTTATTAAATAATGCCAAACTGTTTCCAAAGTGGTCACATTAGTTTGTACACTTGCTAGCAGTTCATGAGTTTCTGTTGCTTCACATCTTTGCCAGCAGTTTGTTACTGTCAGACCTTTGTTGCCATCTAGTGGCTGTGCAGTGTATTGTTGTTATGGTTTGAATTTACATTTACTGATTACTGAAGTGGTTTGTCCTTTTGTCATTATTGGCTTATGATAATTGCTAGCTGGATTTCTGCTTTTGTGATGCTTCTTTTTTTAAGATTTTATTTATTTACTTTTTAGAGAGAGGGGAAGGGAGGGAGAAAGAGAGGGAGAGGAACACCAATGTGTGAGAGATACATCCATTGGCTGCCTCTTGCATGCCTCCACCTGGGGAACCTGGGCTTCAACCCAGGCATGTGCCCTGATGGGGAACCAAACCTGCAACCTGTTGGTTCAGAGGCCAGCACCCAATCCTCTGAGCCACACCAGACAAGCTTATGATGCTTTTTCAGATCTTTTCCCCATTTTCGATAGGGGTATCTCTTTGTTTAGAGCTGCAGATAGAAATCATTCAAGATTAAATTGAAATATAATTTTCATCATGTCTAGTGAAGACACATATCTTTGTCTTCAGTTTTGTTTAATATAATGGTACAAACGCTTATGCTTTTGCAAATTTTGAAAGTTATACCATAGTCTTAACATTTGTCACTGAAAAACTGAAGATTTTAAATATTTTTAAATATTTCAGAGCAAACAGGTATAACAAGATCACAAAGTAAATATATCCTTTATTTAGGACATAGAATTAATTGAAGATTATTTTAAATAATTTATTAGTATTAGTTTACTTACATTAAATAAAACCCCATTGGAGCTTAGTTTCACATACATACATACATACATACATACATACATACATACATACATATTTATACATGTAGCTCCTTAACTTCCCTAAGAAATAGTTTTAAAAGCCTGAATTAGCAAGACTATCTTCAAAATTCAAGTTTTTTCTATCTCCTAACATGAATAATAGGAATTATAATATGAAGTGATTAACTTCAATAAAAATTTTTAAGTTAAAACTACATTTATGGTAGAATGGGGAGCGGGGAACTGGATAAAAGGTGATGGGATTGGCCAGAGAGCATAGATGCATGACTCGCAGACACAGACAGCAGTGTGGTGATGGCCAGAGGGAGGAGATCGAGGGGGGGGAGAGGCGGGGAAAATAGGGACATCTGTAATAGTGTAAACAATAAAAAAAATTAGTTAGATCAAAGAAAGGACTGAGACAAGTCAAAATTGCTTTTATGAATACAAAGGTCTTGTGCAAAAAAAATACACTTATGGTAGAATAGAGAAGTAAAAGAGTAGAGTAAAACTAGAATCTCCTAAATCCTAAAATAATACCTAGGTAAATAGTTCTTCAGACCTTTTCAGTGTGTGCATGTATATAAGTTCATATTTTTCACAAAAATGGGATTCTGATGCATATTGTAACTTTTTAAATTTATTTTACCTGTGAATTTAAATATTGCAGTTCATTTTTATTGTAACAGACATGTAGCAAGGGTTTGGTTGATTTTTGGAAAAGAAAAACATGATTCAAATTGGGGTTTGGACTTCCCACTTCTCTGTGCAGTTATAGGGACTGTCTGCGAACCAGGCTGTGCATGTGGGCCCGGCAGTGCCGGTCATTGCAGCCAGTTCCCGGGGGACTCCTGCAGTTACCTCAGGTGGCTGTCAGAAACCACTGGAATTTTTTAATGTGAGGTATAGAAATTCTGAATGAACAAATACAGATTTCTATTTATTTCAAATTTGTTAAACTTTTATCGTCCAACATATTTATAGTTCTGAAATATTGACCATTTGGACTGAGAGGGAAATATGCATAGTGTGTATTTATATGAATTGCTAACTTTGGGACTGTAATATTTTAATTTGCTTTGTAGTAATTGCCTAAATTCCAAATCATTTCTTACCGACAAAAATTTATAAACCAAATATGAGTCTGTAAATCATAGTTTAAATATCAATAATTTTCCATTTAGAACTCCTGGAATATAACATACAGCAGAAGCAGTCTCAGATGCTGGAGATGCAGATGGAGCTCAGCGGTGTGAAAGACAGAGCAGCAGAACTCCAGGAACAGCTGAGTTCTGAGAAACTGGCGGCTGCCGAACTGAAGAGTGAGCTTGCACAGACTAAGCTGGAACTCGAAACAACGCTTAAGGCACAGCATAAGCACCTGAAGGAATTAGAGGCATTTAGGTACGCCAAGCTTCCTTATTCTGTATAAATCTGTGTTAGTGAAGAAATTGGAGTAATTTTATCACTGACGATGTGAAGGTCTTACAAAAACATAACAACATACATGGTGTTTAAGTAGTGTGACACTTCATTAATTCAGAGGAAGAACTCAGTGGAAAGGAAAACTCCAAACAATAAACTCATGATTAGGTATTGGCATGTTTTCTACTGTAGCTTCCATTCTACTTGAGACTTCTTATATAAGATATATAATTGTGACCTTTATTTCACTAATTTGACCAAGTAATTTGAAATGGTATTTATGATCTCAATAGAATTCATAGTTCAGTTAGCTAATACATGCAAAATGCTTTAAAAGATAATGCTTTTCACTAACATTATTTTGTAATAATAAATTGTAATGGTAAATATTAGGTGTACTAGTAGAAACAGTTCATTTGAAATGAACCACAGTCAACAGTCTTTAATCTTTGAGTGGTTTATATTTTCCTATTTGCTACTTTATTATATGCCTCCACTTTTCACTGGAAGCTGTACTCTCTTTCCCACTATATAGTCAAAGTAGTTTTAGGAAAGTTTGTTTGTGTCTCTGATTTAGGTTGGAAGTTAAAGATAAAACAGATGAAGTACATTTGCTTAATGACACATTAGCAAGTGAGCAGAAAAAATGCAGAGAGCTCCAGTGGGCTTTGGAAAAAGAGAAAGCCAAACTGGGACGCGATGAAGAACGAGATAAAGAAGAAGTTGAGGTATTGTTCTCTCTGTCTTTAAATATCTGTAGAAAATCCAAAAGAATAGAAAAATGAGAGTCTGGAGACTTCTCTTTCTAAAATGTCAACATTGAACTCTTTATGAGTTGCAGTGAGTTGTTTGTTCTGTACTGAATACTATTATAATGTTATCTAAACTATACAAGGAAATGCTAGTAGTGCGATGCTTTTTTGGTTTTGTTTTGCATACAAACATCCATTCCAAGGATGCATACAGACTGTTCTCCTGCACCATGTGTTTTGGGAATTTGAATTAGTGCCTATACAATTTGATAAATAGGGTAGTCATGCCACTTTAATGCAGAAGTGGTTTTGGTTCCTGTGTTCTCATAGGGAAGGGGAGCAGTGATACTTTCCTGTCAGCAGGAGCCCACGCTGCTATAGTTTATGAAAATGTAAAATGAGGCCCTTCCCGCTGGGCTATCTCATAGCCTTGCACAGATCTCAGCTCACAGCAGTGCTCACTTGAATGCCAGCCCCACTGGCTCAGAGCTCTTTCGTCCACATAACCCAGTACTTGCTAGCTCGACACTAAAAATCTGTGTAAGCCCTGGCTGGGTTGCTCAGTTGGTTAGAGTGTCATCCCGATGTACCAGGTTGTGGGTGTGATTTCTGGTCAGGGCAAATGCAAGAATCAATGAATGAGTGCATGAAGAAGTAGAATAACAAATCAGTGTCTGTCTGTCTGTCTGTCTGTCTGCCTCTCTCTCTCTCTCTCTCTCTCTCTCTCTCTCTATATATATATATATATATATATGACTTTCAACCTAAATCTCTGTGTGTGTGTATATATATATCTCAAATCAATAAATAAAACCATTTAAAAATCTGTGTAGCCCTCATTTCTGCCCTATTACTTTCGAGGGTTATTTGTAATGTCCACCATGGTAGCCTGCAGGCTTAGTGAGCTCTTGGCCTATCAAAGTCATGTCATCTCCTCAGGTACTGATGACTATTTTTTATCACTTCAAATTTGTGTAGGTTTTGCGTAGCTTGCCCCTAACCCTGATTTTCCCCTAAACCTTATTGTTTTTAGTACATGATATTGGAAAATACAAAGTTCATCAAGAACTCATATCACATTATATCAGACATATTTGTGTTTTTAAAGGTTATTTTTTCTAGAAGAAATATACCCTGCTTCCTATTCTTAAATCATAAAGTTACTATTAGGAGAGAAAGCATTACTTAGCTTAGCTGTCTTGTTTATATTCTTGGATGAAAATCACCTAGCTGGCTAAATAATAATGCTCTAACCAATAAAATTTAAGTTAATAAACTGGATAATCAGTGGTATTACCAAATACTACCAACTTAGTGTTAATAAAATCACAATTGTGTACTTATAAAATATTTTTAATAATAGTAACAAATACTTAAAATCATTTTCTCCTATAAGGATCTGAAATTTTCACTGGAGGGTCAGAAACAAAGGAATATTCAGCTAAGTCAACTTTTGCAACAACAGAAGCAACTACTAAACGAATCACAGCAGGAAATAGAATCACAAAGAGTGCTACATGATGCCCAGCTAGCAGAAGAACAGGGTCGAAACTTAGAGCTTCAAGTGCTGCTTGAATCCGAGAGAGGTCGGATTCAGGAAATGAGTAGCGCCCTGGACAGGGAGCGGGAAGTGCATGCGCAGCTGCAGCGGAGCAGCGACGACACCGGGCAGCCTCGGCCATCCTTGCCCTCTGAGGACCTCCTCAAAGAGCTGCAGAAACAGCTCGAGGAAAAACACAGCCGCATAGTAGAACTATTAAATGAGACTGAGAAATATAAACTGGATTCTTTGCAGACAAGACAGCAAATGGAAAAGGATAGGCAGGTTCACAGGAAGACGTTGCAGACAGAACAAGAGGCCAACACTGAGGGACAGAAGAAAATGCATGAGCTCCAGTCCAAAGTGGAAGATCTCCAGCGCCAGCTGGAAGAGAAGAGGCAACAAGTTTATAAGTTGGACCTTGAAGGAAAGCGGCTGCAAGGAATTATGCAGGAATTCCAGAAGCAAGAACTAGAACGGGAAGAAAAACGAGAAAGTAGAATTCTGTATCAGAATCTTAATGAGGTAAATTGACAGTTTGTTTTAAAATATTTTAAAAGAATATTGCAGCCCTTTGACCATGTAACTTTGATATTGGATTAAATTATTTAAATAGCTGTGTACAAATCATGTTAAAATTTATGGACAGTTCTTTGGAGTATAAATAATACAGCAGGTCGTCACATACCATCGTTCCATTCAACTTCATTTTGTTGTAACATTGATGAAATGCAGTAAGAACCGAAAACTCTTGTTTGTATCAATTAGCCTGTGGTAAAATTGGTTTCATTATACATCATGTTACTTAAAGTCACAGAAACTTTTGACAGCATTGGAAGCTTACTGTAAATTGTGTTCCCTTAAGAAAGAATGCTGTTCATTTATAATTATTGCTTTTTCTTTTTCTGTCCAAAATTGCCAGCCAACCACATGGACTTTAACCAATGATCGAACTAGAAATTGGGTTCTTCAACAGAAAATAGAAGGAGAGACAAAGGAATCAAGCTATCCTAAACTGATTGAAATGAATGGAGGAGGAACTGGCTATAGTCACGAATTAGAAATGATCAAACAAAAGCTTCAACACACTGCTTCAAAACTACAGCGTCTAGCCCAGAAAGCCTCCAACAGGTTTGACTTTGCTGCCTGACCTTTGGAAAGAGCATCTTAGGCAAGCTGGACAGAATCTGCCCCTCATTCCTAGCTAGCCAAGGGTGGGGAATTAAAATTTCAAAATCAATGTCTGCTTACATTAAGAGGCGATATTTTCTAACAAAACTCATATACCTGAAAACAAGTATGTTGACACCTTGATCCAGGGAGAGAGAACACTTACTGTAAAGGAGAAGTGATAGGTGAAGCTGAGTGTTGCCCGATGCATAATGTTTGCACCAGCCAACACCACTGATTGACATATTTTGACTTTTTGTCTTTTTGTCTTTTTTGAAGACTACAGTTTGAAACAGCAGATGATGAAGATTTCATTTGGGTTCATGAAAATATCGATGAAATTATTTCACAACTACAAAAATTAACTGGCCAACCAGGCAAAGAGGTACGACTTAAAAAACTTTTTGTAAAGCAACAAGAACAAAGGTTTAATGGAAACTATATGAATTGTTTGAAACTAGCACTGTATTCCCTCAATAGTTTTACTTTTCCCTTTTCATCTATTTTAAATATTTAATGTTTGCTCCCCCAATAAAAGTTAGTGAAAGCTTGAGGAAATTAACTTTCATTACCATTATTGAATAATTGTGTGGACCGCTTGTATTACGATAACCAAGTTTCTGGAAAGCTTAGCCTGGCCGCTCCGCTCAGCACTCTGTGATTGTCACCACTGTCTGCACAGCTGACTCGCCTGGTGACCCTTCTCCGCCCTCTTTGTCTTTGTAGCTTTTGACACTGCTTCCATCTTAAAAACTCTCTTTCCTTACTTTTGTGTCAGTGTTGTCTCACTTCTTCCATTCTTGCATCAGTAACCTTCATGAGCACCTCTTCCTCCTTCCCGCACCCATTTTTTCCTCTAACAGGAGCTGTGAAAGCTTGTTCATGTACGCAGCCTGGGTTTCTCAGTAGACTTTTTATTGAGCAGATAATTACATTGGGCACCTACTGCGTACCAGGGATTACCCTGAGTTCTGGAGATATAATTTACTACTCTGGGAATTTATTCAATTTTTTTTCCATTTAAGAACTTTATAGTAAATAAATCTTGATTAAAAAATCTCACCCATATGGAGCTTACATTCTAGTGGACCACCTTTGTCCTGTAGTCCAGGCTTATATTTTCAACTAGTTATTAGATACCTTTCTTTGGGGAATTGTACCCCATAGGACCCCTTAGGAACCTCACAGACACATTAAAACTGAGCATTATTTTCCTTTCCTGCTTCCTGCCCCAAACCCACATTTCTGGTCATGATGTCACCGGTTTAGAAAGCTGAAAGCCACCATAGCTGCACTGCTGCTTACATATCCAAGCAGTCACTGAGTCCTGTGCCACCTGCCTCCTAAACATGTGTCCTGTGTGCCCTGGTTACTGCCTTCCTTCAGGCTCTCACGTCTCTCACCTAGACTTTGCGGTGACTTCCTGAAGTGTCTGCCTGACACCAAGATTTGTCTTTGCTAACCTAATCTACTTTACACACTTTTACTAAAGCAATCTTTCTAACACATAAAGTTTGTTTGCAGCATGCTCATGCCTACAGCCCTCTGTGGCTCTCCACTCCCCGCATTTAAGTCTGTTCACAGAGTGAAGGCAGCCCTTACTCTAGCCTTGCCGAGCAACTGTGGCTCCCTAAAATCACATTCTTGCTCAGGCCTTTGTGCCGTTACACACACTGTTCCTTCTGCTTAATATATCCCTCCCTGTCTTCTTTCCTGCCTGGTAAATTCCTAGTCATTATTTAAGGCTCGACGCAAGCACCACTTCTTTACGAGATTGTTGTTCTTACTGCCGTCCACATTTCGTGTGCGTTAATTATAATTGTTAGTGTTTATTCAACCTTATGTCTGTTTTATTTTTCTAGCCTACCTTAGTGTCCCCAAGTACCTCTTGTGGCTCAATGACTGAAAGACTACTGAGACAAAATGCTGAACTAACAGGACATATCAGCCAACTGACCGAAGAAAAGAATGATTTGAGAAACCTGGTTATGAAGCTAGAAGAGCAGATCAGGTGGTATCGACAGACAGGAGTTGGCAGAGATTACGTACGTCTATTTTCAGCATGGCCACATGTTAGAAGGAGTGCAGAGTTACAGTTTCTGCAGTCTAGTTTCAGTTCTTACCCCCTGCTAATGTAAAAATATTAAGTATCTGCTTCCTAGTAGGATCACTGGGAAATTTCGTAGGAATGGCAATAATAATAGTAATAACAGCTATTATTTATTTATCAGAAGCCTTCTGTGTGCCAGAATCTGGGTTTTATACATTCAGAATCTGTAATCCATGCCCAGCAGCCTTGACATGAGAAAACAGAAGTCAGTAGTCAAACCAAAATCAACTTACCTCTAAAGCCAGGTGCTCTGCTGCCAGTGACGAACAGCAGACACTTGTTAAATGTTCAAGTTTGAATTCTGGCTGTTCTCGTCAGTTATGTGTCCATTGTTATGGTCATAATGCAAGTGAAAGGTGTAATTAAATTATATATTTCAATTTAATAAACTACTCTGCGAATTTATTCAATTGAAATATATCATTTACTCAATTTTTTTTTTTCATTTAAGAACTTGAAAATAGATTGCTGGCTTCTGTCATTACCCAGCAGGAAGCCAAGGAAGACCGGCCGGCCAGCTCTGCAGTGCGACACGCAGTAGCACGTCTCCAGCGTCTGCAGGGCCCACTCCCTGGGCACGTGCCGGGTGGTCTTCCTGACTTCCCCAGTGTGCTGCTGCAGGTCCACATGCAGCCTCTGGGCCCGGATGGTCCATCTAGTAAATTTCTAGACTTACTCAGTTCTAAGTTCTGCTGAATCTAAGCACCTTCTCTAGGGCTTAGGCTTTGACGAAGATTTTTAGTTGCAAAGTTAACCTGCTCGGCAGAGGACCATATACTTAAAAGTTACTGTATGTTCTTTAATGTCATTTGAGGCTGGCTTTGAATGCTCTTTGTATAAGGTCGAAAAGCTGAGACTTCTCCATCTCCCACGGTGATATCTCTACTATGTTTAAATCTGGTTTTTCTGTAGAGACTTGCTCTTAAAAATCAATTAAGTAAGTAGGCTCTGGTCTCTGCAGTCTTCCAGGTTTTCATTCAGTGGTGGCGCCAACATTGAAGCCATCATTGCTTCTGAAAAGGAAGTCTGGAACAAAGAAAAGCTGACTCTTCAAAAATCCTTGAAGAGGGCAGAAGCTGAAGTGTACAAACTGAAAGCTGAACTGAGAAATGAAGCTTCACTTCAGACTCTGAGCCCTGACCCTGAGCACGCCACTGTGAAGGTAGGCGGCATCTTCCACCTGACCACGTGCCCAGCGAAGCTGGGGTTCCGCTTTTGCCTCGTCTCATCTCTCACTGACCTTCGTTCCGCAGACTGAAATGTAGGTGGCACTCAGACTGTGCCTCTAGGTCTCTCTGTTCAGTCTCTGTCATGAGTGCAGGTCTCCAGCTGGTCACAAAAAAACTGGCAAATCACACCCAGATCTGGGACCAGATTAAGCTCTATTTGTGGCCGCAGTGGGCAGCACCTGAGCTCATGATCCTCCTTCCCACAGCCTCACCCCTTCATCCCTAATGACCAACAGAAAGTTATCTTTTCAGCTCCCCACAAAAACACTGCTACTGTCGATACCAGATCATCACGCTCTACGAGACGGTGAGCCCTCTTAGCAGCCTCTGTACCGACTAGTAATGAACGCTGGAGTAGAACTGCCTCAGTCAGTTAACATAAAATCCAAAACAAAAAGAAAAACGCTTGGAATATTTGTTCCAGCTACGGAATAACAAATTTGTGACTCTTCAAGGGACAGAAAACATTAACAATGAAAACGTTAAATAGATTAGAGACCATAATAATAAAAGTAGTTCTGTACAATTCAATTTTAAAACTCAGACAATAATGGAATGACAAAAACTTTTGCAACAAATATGGTAAATAGGGGCTAATGTCCAAAATAAAAGCGTAACTATCAGGTTAGTATTCAGATTCCACTGACTAAAAAGAAGCAGAAGTGTAAGGTTAAAATTACTTCTCTTTACTTTCAACTTTGCTGTTGAGGTAGAAAACAGTTGTAGGGTACCTGCCATTCTATTACTACTACTACTTTTTAAAAAATAAAAGCTAGGTTGTCTTTCTCTAGAGAACAATTTGAATGACTTTTTTTAAAAAAATTTTATTTTTTTTTAGAGGGAAGGGAGGGAGGAAGAGAGGGAGAGAAACATTGATGTGTGAGAGAGACATCGATCGGTTGCCTCTCGCACAGCCCCATCCGGAGATCTGGGCCACAACCCCGGCGTGTGCCCTGACCAGGAATTGAACCAGTGAGCTTTTGGTTCGCTGGCTGGCACATAATCCACTGAGCCACACCAGCCAGGGCCGAATGACTTCTTAATAATACCTTTATGTTCTTCCCTTCTTTAAACGTAGAGAATTTACGGTAAATACCTGAGGGCTGAGAGTTTTCGGAAAGCTCTCATTTATCAGAAGAAATACCTGCTGCTGTTACTGGGTGGCTTCCAGGAATGTGAAGAGGCCACCCTGGCTCTGCTTGCCCGGATGGGGGGGCAGCCAGCCTTCACGGATCTAGAGGTGATCACCAACCGTCCAAAGGGCTTCACCAGGTTTCGGTCGGCTGTCAGAGTGTCCATGGCAATTTCGAGGTAAAGTGCTTGAAATGAAACTCATTTTCATAGACTCTTCTCTCTTTTCTCTGCCTGTGGTGCTCTGAGTTCACATTGTGTGACACATTCACTCCAGCATGCCAGCGTCTTGCTCAGTTCCTGTCCTGTCCACAGGGACACCTTCATTGTCCTCTAGAGGCCCCGTGCAAGGGGCCGTCCCAGCTGCAGGCAGCTGGGGCTCAGAGCTGGCCCATCTGGTCTAGACTGTCTTTTTCTGTTTCCCCTAAATCTGAATAAGCCCTTGAATTAGTTCAGACATATAAATACGAGGGGAAAATGTTTTTGAAAAATTACTTAAGCTGTGACATACGTTTTTTCTTTTTTCTTTTAAGAGAGAGGGAGAGAGAAAGGGAGAGAGAAACATTGATGTGAGAGAGAAACATCGATCAGTTGCATCCCTTTCATGCCCCAACTGGGGACTGAATCTGTAACCTGGGTATGTTCCTGACCGGACACTGAACCGGCACCCTTTTGGTGTATGGGACGGGTGTTGGTCCATCCAACTGACCACCCGGCCAGGGCCATACCGTATATTCATTTTCTTGATTTTTAAAATAACCCACCTTGGGGCCCAGCTTCAGAAAGCCCTGGCCTAACTCTGCATCAGGCCAGAGATTAGCCTTTAGGGCACTGGACTCTACCACTGACTGCTTTTGTCACTCTTTCTCCGGGAGTTCCACGCTAGAGCTGTGGTGCTTGTTTCTCTGTCTGGCTGAAATGGAGTCAGGATGACACTCCCTCGGGCGCCTGGCCTCCTGCAGTCCTGGCGTGAGTGGTGTACACCCAGGCACCTGGACTTCTCCACACTTCCCCTCCCTTTTGTTGTTGTAGCAGCCAGGCAGTCTCAAAGGAATTTTATTTTTAAAGTGTTCCTGTCAGTTCACATCCCATGTGCCTTCAGGGGTCTTGTCTTTTTTTTCTTTACCTATTTTTTTTTTATATGACTAAGAGTTTTCTAACTAGAAGCTGCCTGAGATCACGTAGTCCAGAATGTCATTTCACAGATAAGGAAATTGAGTCAGGGAGAGGTTGCAAAGCCGGGAGTGACAGGAACCAGTTCCAGCTCCTCCGTCCATCACCTCGTGCACCCTGTGCAGAGTTAAATGCTCGGAGAGGCATTGATGGGAAAGATGTAATCCCCACCGGCAGCTCACTCCTAGTGGGGAAGACTGACGTGCCCGTGGGTTAGAGGCGCTAAGTGAGAGGTCACAGGCATTAACTATTAATTTCGATTAGAAGAATTTGGGACGTCTAAGTGAAAGCCAGTTGCCATTGAAGGACTTCACTCTGCCTCCTTTTCTTTTCCTCTTATATGTTCATTGGATTTTGACCATCCTAAACCTGAGCCTTGAAACAGGGTGGAATCATGAAATCAAAATCATCGCTTCAAAAAGCTCATGCCAGGACCAGACAGGCAGCGACTCGCTACAGCTTGTTTGTGACACTGCCATCCTTTCCCTTGGAAGCCAGCGCTGTTTCCCATCCCCGATTCCACGGCCTCCCTCCCCTCCCGCTTCCCCTGCTCCCTCTCACTGCCAGTTTGAGGGTCTGCTATTCTCTCTCCATTTCGTCTGCCCTTCAGTCTCCACTCTTCTTCTCTTTTCATTACTTCTCGCCCATTCTCGGCCCTTCCACTTTTCTTTTTCCACTTTTGCCCCCTCCTCTTGAGCCCCCTGACTCCTAAACCAGAACTGATGTTGGCAACACGAGAGACCTTCAGTGCTTCTGGGGAAGCCCTGTTCTTCTCCCGCTGATTTTGCCACAAACCACGGGGACATTGCATAGGTGGGATTAGGCAATCGTGTGGTTTTGAAATTTGTTTCGCATCACATTTAAATGTTTGACTTAATTTTTTGTGCGAAGTATGCATTCGTACTCTCTGTGTTGTAGATAACGCTGTGACATTTTTTCTGGGATATTTTTTAGAATGAAATTTTTGGTTCGACGGTGGCATCGCGTCACAAGCTCTGGTTCCGTCAACATTAACAGGGATGGCTTTGGACTCAGCCCAGGTGAAGTCAAAATAGAACTCTTCCTTCTGTTTATGATTGTCTAAAATTTCGGCAGGTGCCACACCTTCCAAGCAGTGTCATCCAGAGACAGAGAGCCCCATTACCAACAAAGCCGCAGACCTCGCTGTTTTAAAGAGTAAAGCAGCTGACTTCTGTGGAGCACTTAGTATGCACTAGGTCCTGCTTTCCCCATGTGTCCTGATGTATTCTCCCAGTTCTGTGACGTAGGCATGGTCACTGTTACCACTGTACAGATGAAGAACTGAGGCACGAATAGCATCTGTCATTTGCCTCAGTAGAAAGTGGTGGAGCCAGCCTCAGACCCGGGCTATCTGGCTCCAGGACCTGCTCTTCCTACGACTTCATTTAAGGCTCTGGTCTAAGATAGGCTTGCTGTTCTCGGTCCTATGGAAGAGTTACTTACAGCTTGAAGTTTTTACAATTTAGCAATATCCCCACAGGTTTCTGAGTGTACCGATAGGTTATATAATAATGGTTGACAGTTAAAGTTCCTTCTCTCTGCACCAAGAAGTGGAAACAAACATTAGAGCTTCTACACTTCAGGCATGGAGAGGGGAGTACACCGAGCTGCAGGCACACAGCACAGCTGTGCTGTGTGTTGCTGTTAAACCACCTGTGTATCTTTTACCAGGAGCTTAGCATGAGCAGCAGACAAAAAGGAAATCTGCTTGGTGTCCTAAGCAAAGTTTTGAAATGTGAATCTAAGCTTATAGAAACAGCTGAAATTTGTGCCCTAATGAGTTCTATGTTTTAAGTTAGCAAATATATATATTTTTTTTAAAGGAGAAAGAGAGGGAGAGAAACATCGTTGTGTGGTTGCCTCTCATGTGGCCCCCACTGGGGACCTGGCCTGCAACCCAGGCGTGTGCCCTGACTGGGAATCGAACCGGCGACCCTTTGGTTCGCAGCCCGCACTCAATCCACTGAGCTACACCAGCCGGGGCTTAAGTTAGCAAATCTTGATTTCAGGTTTTTTCTAATAAAGTCACTAGAATGGCTTGGCTTCGTTAGTCTAATATTTTTTTTATTTACATTATCTTTTCTCCTAAACCATACGTACTCAGGCACCCTTTTCCTCATCTCTCCTTATAACTAAGTAATTTAGTGGTGTATTTTCTTTGAGCTGTAGTTTTGGATTAGCAGAACTACTCATTGAAAGTTAAAGTAACAGACCTACTGGTTTTTCCCTCCTGCAGCAAGAATAATTGAAAATTATTATTCTTTCATATTATCCTTTCTCAATAAAAGAAAATTATTTCTTCTTTATTATTCAGTTATTATGAATAGAAGGTAGTCTAGTACAGCATAGTAATCTTCTGAGCCTTGATCTGCTTTGTAGAAATTTTTTAAGGACGCGGTATTTCTTTTTAACAAGGTAACTTTTGCATTACTTCAGGTGCTGAAAAGACTGACCTGTTCTATCATTCTGCTGGTGGCCTGGAGCTGTATGGAGAACCGAGGCACACCGCCTACCGCTCCAGGTCAGATCTGGACTGCCCTAGGTCTCCTTTACCGTTTCAGAATAGGTAAGAATTTGATAAAACTTGCTCAGAGTAGTTAAAGATACAGTTACTTAATAGAGAAAGGACAGTGCTAGGGCTTTGACTTCTTTGCATCGAACTAATTGTCTTCTGGTGTATGTGATTTACATAACTGGTTTCCACGGGTATAAGAAGCAGTTGATCAGTGTTATTTAATAAATGTTGTGATTTAGTCACTGGGAAAAGTATTCACTAAAATTGAGAGTCTCTGGGCATTATGAAAAACCTCAAGTCTGCATGACAAGATGCATCTATTTAAATGCAGCATTTATTGAGGACCTCTGTGAGAGGCGTTGTACTGAACATTCTCATGATGACTTAGTAGCTGTCGCGGATTTCGTCCCGCAAAATCCGTGGGGGGGGGACCACACCGATTGCGTGAATCAAACTCACCCAGAGACACGCTTGGAGAGTAGAGTCCGGCAGCCACGGGTCTTTCCCTCCATCTTGGAAAAGGCCTCAAATGGTGCCCAACGTCGTGGGGCCAGACAGGCTACTAGCCAAAAGGACCGTATTCCCCCCACTTCAAGGTGGAGGTTAGTGCGCAGCTGTTCCAGTAAATGAGGGACTCGACGGCCAAGAGTCGTCCGGAGTAGGGAAGAGAAAAAAGCCGGTACGAAAAACGTTTTATAGCCACGTTAATTTTAATAAATAAATATTATTAAGTAATTATAAAAGAAAAGATCGCTTTCCTTCTCTCTCAGGCATCTTTGCCAAATAGGTTAGGAGAGTAGGAACAGAGATCTTTTCATTTAAGCAGCTTTAGAGGCAAAGTCTAGCAGGTTTGTCTGCGAAAATTGCGTTTTATGGCTTTTTTTTTCTTCTAACCCTGTCCTCTCTGCAGCCTGCTCTTTGTTAGCAGGAGCCCCACGTTGGGCGCCGTTTGTCGCAGATTTCATCCCGCAAAATCCGTGGGGGGGACCGCACCGATTGCGTGAATCAAACTCACTCAGAGACACGCTTGGAAAATAGAGTCTGGCAGCCATGGGTCTTTCCCTCCATCTTGGAAAAGGCCTAAGCTAGCTGCTGCTTTGAACTTACTGAAGAGTCTTTACCGTTACACAGCACAAACTCAGATGTGTGGGAGGTGCAGACCAGGCAGTGTACTACTAGTGGTCAGCCTTTTGAGGGCAGGGTGGAGGGCACAGTGGGTAAGTTACTTGCCTTGTTTCTCGATGATTTCGATTCATGTTTATATTTGTAATCCCAAAGGTACCCAGGCCCTCCAGCTGATTTAAATCCTGCTTCCTTAGCATGTTCTCAGCTTCAGAACTATGACCCTGACAGGGCCCTGACAGATTACATCACCCGGCTGGAGGCGCTGCAGAGACGGCTGGGCACTGTGCAGTCAGGTACTCTCAGCTTGGCCCTCAGCACGCTGCCAGTATCCTAGGTAGACCCCCACCTGGCTCCCCTTTTTGAAACGCCTTGACCTTCCTCATTCGGGTAATCACATCTTACAGGTCAGGGCCTGAATTACCAGGTTAGGCTTAGGAATTTAAGACAAGGCATGATTAATCACCCCAGACCCCACTCCTCCCCAAAAGATTCCCCGCTGTCTTCATTCAACAGATTGATAAGTGCACAGTGTGGCCCTGGTTGGGCAGGTCACACAATTAGGGTGGTGCCCCGATCATCAAGGCCATGGGTTCAGTCCTCTGTCGGGGCACACACAAGCAGCAGCCAGTGAATACATAATGAGTAAAACAACAACTCACTCACTCTCTCTCTCTCAGTAAATTCTTAAAAATAAAATCTGTTGAAATATGAAGACTTTTTAGGAAAATAAAGAAGCATTATTTTTAAATGGAGGGTAATAGTAACCTGCCCCTGTATGAACCAGTCAGTCTGGTATAGGTAGCAATCTAATTTGCAATCATTTCAATGTCCTGGTTTTCTCTCATAGGTTCAACTCATTTTCATGCTGGCATGAGAAGATAATCCTTTGAAATCGAAGTGATTTTAAACAGATCCCCTTTTGTAAACCAATGGCTCTTTTGTGCTTTTGTATTGTGGACATTCAATGGGACCAACATGAACACAGCGTACGGCTGTACACAATCCCTCGCCAGCACATGAAAACAAACTGGAGTTTGTACATAGAAGCATTGTGTATGTATCCATGCACAATCGTCCTTAAATTACATGTGTATTTGTGGAATGCTAATTTAAATGGTTAAATTATAAACCTGGTGTATTTATCAAATGGGTGACAAGATTAAACTTTTGCGCATTATGACACTGCTGAATGTGTGGCTTGAGGTGTCCTGCACTTTTCTTACAAGGCTACTGAAGTTACCTGTTTCTGCCTAATATATTTGCTACTGGTGATGATGACAGATATCACTTGTAGAGACCTATTTTTGTATAATGGTAGAAGTTTTGACTTTTATGGGGTATTTTGTCAAGTACTGAAATAAAAATGACTTCACCATTTTAACCACACTGTATTTGAACCCTCTTCATTTTTAACTACGCCATAATTCCTGGTGCATGTCTTAGTTCATTCTGGCTGCTCTAACAGAATACCATAGACTGGTTGCCTTAGGAACAACAGAAATTTATTTTTTCACAGTTCTAGAGGCAGGAAGTCCAAGATCAAGGTACCAGCAGACCTGGTGACCAATGAGCCCTGCTTCCGTGTTCATAGATGCCATCTTCTTGCTGTGTCCTCATAGGGCAGAAGGGGCCAGGGAGCTGTGAGATTTCTCTTATAAGGGCACTAATCCTGTTCATGGGAGCTCCCCCCAGGAAGTCCCCCAAAAAGCCCTACTTCTGAATACCAACAAATTGGAGACTACAGTACATTAGGTTTCAACACAGGAATGGCGGGAGGGGCACACAAATACTCAGTAGTCTCATTACTCATCTACTTAGGACTTTGAGATTCAGAAAGTCGTCCTAATCTACTAGACAGCATTGGGATTTTTCTCTCCTTCCATTGAGGAAGAATTGTCCATTTGCCCTTATATCAACTTTACATATATGTAAAGTATTTGTTTAAAGCTATCGATATATTGGTACTTTCGTGATTAATCCTTATTTGCTGTTTCATGTTACTTGTGTCAGGTGTGTCCTCACAAAGCCATGTCCGCTACGACGATACAGAACTCATTTAACTCAAATAAACTTACATTTTATTAACCATACATAGTACAACAGAATAAACAGTATTTCTGCTGAGCCAAATCCAGACTGGGAATCCCTCACAGAGGTAAAATAAACCTCAGTGTTATGTCTTACTATGTCCTCCTTGATAACCTGGCGACTCACTAAATCAGCAACTGTAATAGAAGTTTATGCTTATAACCAGATTTTTGCTTTACCGTTGGGTGTATTCTCTGATTTGTACCAACACAAAACAGGCTATGGAAACCAATTGTACATTGTAAGATTTCATAGTACCTAAATTTTCCCTGTTACCAGCTGGGCTCCAGCAAGAGTTCTAGAAATAACAAATGTATTCTGAAGCAGATAGTTGTGGGCAGAACCTTTCATAGTTGTCAGTCAAGGCTCTTTGCTCTGAGCAAGGAGAAAGGAGCAGACGGCCTAGTACTCTGACCAGTCTCCGTTCACTCCATCGTTTGACCGTCGGCCCTCTATGACGTTAGGCCTCTGCCATCGACTTGTTAACGCTTATCAGTACTTAATCTGTGATTAAAAACTACACCTCTTTCGACTTTAAAACCTCTTAACGTCGAAAATAAACTACTCACTAAATATAGACTAGCCTTTCCACAGGGCTTCAACTTTATTTGTGCCATGAACCTCTCCTTCCTTGTGAAACTATTCTTCTCAGAATAATGCTTTTTAAAGACATAAAGTACAGGGGCCAGCACAAATAACGCCCCTCTTTATTATAAAATCTTTTATTACAAAATCATAAGCATGTAATTCTGTAACATAACAATATCACACTCAAGCACGGTATATGACATTTTAGGTGAAATGTTCAAATCAAAACTATGAATTATTACACCCATGTTACCCTCCAACCACACTCAAGCAGGCATAACTGCCCGACCCTGTATATAGCACTGTACAGGAAACCGATTATATGGAAAGTCAAATTTCAAAAATGGTTTGTGATACAACGTGTAAGTTTAAAGAAATAAGATCTAGCAGATCTACCAATGACCATAATCAGAGTAGTGATGAGAGTAAAAGACACTTCAAGATCTACAACATCTCTAAAGTGATAGGAAAATTCCTGAGATTTCTGTTCAGTCATGGGCGCTGCTAGTACCAGTGTGGTTTGTTGCCTAACTTCATAAATAAAGGGAATCCTAAATTGCGATTCGAAATTAGTACAAGTAAGGATGGAATTTTTTCCCATCCAAGTTCCTGGATTCCTGAATTGTACTCACTTTACAGTTCATGAATACAGACTACATTTTTCTCCAAGATAGATTTAATGTGAAAAACTCTTAACAGCAGAGACAGTGTTTAACATGAGTCCTCCGGCCTCCTAAACAGAACTGCCGTACACACAAGGGAAAATAGTGTGGCCTCACTAAGTGAAAGCAGGCTGTGGAGTCAAATCCCAGGTACAAAAGGCAGGCCTCCGGTTACAGGTTGAGTTGATTCTTGAACCAGCCTCCACAGTCACAGAATAGGACCAGTGATACTGCTCTCCGGGGCCCTGCTTCATGTTATCCTTATCTTAAAGGCACAGTTTTCTGATCTCAAATTCTGTATTTCAAAAAAGCTTGCTGACCTAAATTAGTTTTTAATAAACAGAACTAGTAATGGAAACATCCTAAATAGATTCTGGAGAAGAAGCAAGGAACCCGCCTGGAGCCAAGGAGAACAAAAACTATCCCTTAGGGACTTCATTTTGGATTTTCACAGAGATGTCACCATGTGGAACCAGAAGCAAATGTATCAGGTAGGTAAAATATTTAGTAATTCCATCCAGTTAATGCAAGCAGTCTTTGGAATTAATACTTACATTGTTTTTTAGGAAATGTAAGTCATTGTTATAGATCTCTCTCAGTTTCCTATAGACAGTACTCCCTAAGGACGTACTTTTCTACAACACAGCTCTGCTGCTATGGTACCAAAACAGTTCATAGGATTCTCTTTCACCCAAGGCTCTAAATGTTTATTCCTAACACCAGTTCTCTCACATACAAACATTACCCAGTAAATGAATAAATGACCTCAGGCTTCCAGGGACCTCAGTGGGCTTTTCTATTTGCAGATCTAGTCCAAAATTTGAATACCCTGCACTTGCTTGTCAAGAGCTAAGCATGCTCTTAATACCTAGAAATTGTGTTATTTAGAATCTGCCAATAACCAAGATCCCCCTAAATGATTTTTTACTAATGAACTTGATCTTAAATAAAGCATACATAGTAAATACCTATCATAAAACTACTAGAAAATGTCTGAAATGCCATTAGATTTTATGGAACCATTCAGTTAAGAAAATATAAACACTGTTAAGCTTGCTGACTTTTAAAGTTACACACTCAAAAAAGAGTACACAGAGAGTTGTTTCACAAACTTCATTCTCTTCCAATGCTTTTGCTGTTTACAGTGACATTTCACATCTTAGTTCCTTGCAGCATTCTTCATTTTGATCTTCGTTTGTATCGGATAACTGGGTTTTCAGGGGTGTGAATCATGGTTGTATAATTCACAGTGGGAAAATATCCATCAATGAGATCAAATTCATATAAACGAAGCATAGTGGACCAAATTGTCTTGATTTGCACATAGGCAAAATTCTCCCCAATACAACGATGACGCCCTGTAAAAAAAAGTTTTCATAAGAATCAACTGGAATTCTCACTTTGAGCCTGCAGTGATGAAATTTGTTTAGCTACAGTTTAGGTGAAGAACAGATACACAGATACTATAATAAAAAGACATTCTTTTCACATAAAACAAGAATATAAGTAGTTAATAAAAATCCCAGGAGATTTTCAACACGTTTTTAGTGGAAACAGCATTGGGTAATTATAAAATGATTTTTCCAATCACTTTTTTGAAACTTAACATTTATCTAAGTTAACTTTATATGAAAGGTTTTGAAACACACGATGCTAATCTAGTTTGGCAATACACTAGAATATTCTTACCTTCTCTCCCAAGAAAGCACTAGTTAAAAGTCAATATAGACCTTCCAATCAATGCCATCACAAATAATAATGGAATAAAAAGTCATTTAATAAACCCAGAATGGAAGCACAGATCAAAATTTGAAAAGTCATATACAGATGAATACTGACAAGCTGATTCTAAAATGAATATGGAAATGCAAAGGACCTAGGATATCCAAAACGATGATGAAAAAACCAAGGTGGAGCACTTAAACTGACTTCAAACCTTACTTCAATACTAAAGGTACAATTGTGATATTGTTAATTTGTAGTAAGAAATATATTTGGTCTTCCTTGCACTGTTGGCACAAAGCTCCTCACACCCTTGGAACTTCTTAAATGAAAAGAGGTGACTTTTGGAAAGCCCTCAGGAAGGAGGGAGAGGAGCTGGAGGTTGAATTACTCACAAATGACCAGTGACAATCAATCATGCCTGTGTGATGAAGCTTCCACAAAACTCCTTAAAATGCAAGGGGTGTCGGAGAGTCTCCAGGCTGATGAACACGTGGAGGTGCTGGGAGGGTGGCATACCCACAGAGGCTGTGGAAGCTTGTGCCCCTGCCCCATACCTTGCCCTATGCATCCCTTCAATCAGGCTGCTCCCGAGTTGTATCTTCAGTCCAGTAAGTAAACTTTTCTGAGTTCTGTGAACTGTTCTAACAAATTATGGAACCCCAAGGAGGGGAATGACAGAACCTCTGATTTATAGCCAGCTGGTCAGAAGAACAGGTGACAGTGGACTTGCATCTGGTATCTGAAGTGGAGGGAGGAAGTGGTCTTGGGGGACTCACCCTTTAACCAGCAGGGTCTGTGCTAACCTCAGGAAGAGAATGTCAGAATTGAACTGAATTGTAGGAACCCAGATAGTGCCTGCAGAGAACTGGTGTGGGGAAAATCCCCACACATTTTGCAAAAATGTCCCTATTAGGAAAGGGAAAAATATCTGTAAATAAAATTCACATGGCGTATTTTTGTTTGTTCTAGTTCTGATAACATCTGACAGACTCTTCTCAGAACAAACGTTTCAAATGTAAATCTATTCATGCCAGATCAGGCTGGTTCAGGGTGGTATGGCCACAGACTAAATAAGTACATTCATCTTACCAGCTCCAAACGGCACGTAGGCAAACTTCTCTCCAGATGCTGGGTTGTCCCCTAAGTAGCGGTCAGGCTTAAAGTCCAGGCGCTCACTCCACGCGTCTTTAAGCCTCTGATTGACAGTGGGAGAGACGCACACCTGGTGTCCTGGAGGAATGGTATACCCTGCCACCACCTACAAATGACAGCAAAAAATTTCATTAATTTTAACATTCTACCAAATAATCAGGTCATTGTGTAATACAGCATCAATATACTCAGATAGACATGTATTTAAAAACTAGATGATAGGCCAGCAAAAAATTGTTTAACTCAAGATGACTTCCAGATGACCCAAAATTGGGCTACAAATATATACACAAATAAAAAATAATGCCTCAAAGGTAGGGGTGGGATTTCAAGGAGTCTTTCATCATCTCATTTTTATACTTCCATAGTTAAGATTTTTTACAACAAAACATTTTTAAAAGCAAGAAAAAATATATCCATTTGAAAAATCTTGTTAAATAAAAATGCAGGGAACAGATTAGTTTGTATACTGTCTGCAGTTACATGAAAATATATGCTTAGAATATGTAAAATTTAAAATTAGGTAGAAGTGGTTATTCTACTTTTTTAATTTCAAAAACTCTTTTTCTGGAAATCATCTTTCTGATCAATTAAAAGTAGGGGCCCGCAAGAGGAGATGTGACTGAGACCCACCTGAGGCGTTTTGGCCATTCTCATCATGGTCATTATCGGGGGCCGAAGCCTCAATGTTTCTTTTATACAGCGATCGAGCAAATTTAGGTCCTTGAGCTAAAAAGAGAAAATACTCCTTGAGTTTTATAAATATTTAACATACTTCAACAGTATTTTAACTTAAATATTATTTTATAAATTAAATTGTATTCAGTTAATTTTAAGTTAAAATTATTTTTCCTGGGTTATTACAAAATAGCTTATATTCTGAGTAGAAGTGCAGAGGTCACTGGTTCAAGGTAGCTGGGGTGATCTTGTTCTGTCACTGTCCGAGGTCAACGAGGGAAAAGAAGGCAGGAGAACAGGGAGAGAGGTGATTACCCTGAAGAATGGCATAGTAAGGACCCACAAAAGTTCATCTAAAATAAAAATAATAGCAAAAATCATCAATGTCAGCTTTATAGAAACCTGTACGCAAATGTTTAGAGCAGAATTATTGACAATAGCCAAAAGGGAGACACAACCCAAATGTCCACCAGCTATCAAATGGATGAACAAATGTGGTGTGTCCATATGATGGGATGTTACTAGGCAATAAAAAAGACTGAAGTACTCATACAAACCACCACATGGATTAACCTTGAAAACACGCTAAGTGAAAGAAGCCAGTCACAGAGGACTACATATCATGTGAATGTGGTCATTTACAGGTAGGAAATGTCCAAACAAGGCAAATCCACAGAGACAAAGCAGAGGAGCAGCTACCAGGGGCCGGGCACAGGGGAAATGGGGAGTGACTACTGATACGTACTGCCTTGCTTTTGGAAGTGATGTATATGTTCTAAAATTAAATTGTGATGGTTGCACAACTATGAATACATTTAAAAACCAGTAAACTGTATACTTTAAATGAAAGGATTTTACAGTGCGTAAATTATGTATCAACTGAGCTATTATTTGAAAAGTTACTAAAATCAGCAATGAAAGGAGATATTACTACTGAACTTACAGAAATAAAAGGTATAAGAGAATACTATAACAATCGTATGCCAACAAATTAGGTAATCTAGATAAAATGGGTAAATTCCCAAAAACATACAAGCTACCAAAACTGACTCAAAAAGAACATATAAATAAGCCTGTAACAAGTTAGAGATTGAAGTAGTAATCAGGAACTTCCCACAAAGAAAAACAGACATAGATGATTTCTCCGCGGAACTCTATTAGACACGTCAAAAAGAATTACCACCAAGCTTTCTCAAACTCTTCCAAAAATAAAAGGGAACACTTCCAAACTCATGAGACATGTATTACTCTGATACCAAACCTATCAAAGATATCACATTAAAACTACAGAACAATATTCCTCATAAACATAAATGCAAAAATCCTCAACAAAATACTAGCAAACCAAATCCAGCATCAGGACATTCTAGCAAGGACTATGGGGAATTTTCAAAAAATGAGCTAGTCAAATTAAGCTATAGTACACAGAAAATTTCAAATTGTCCCCTTTACTTTTATATATATATATGTTTTTTTTTTTTACCCACCCCCACCCCCTCCTCTTTGGTAACCATCACCTTGCTCCCTGTTATCTATGGGTCTGTTTATTTTGTTTGTTTATTCATTTGTTTTTTCAGATTCCAATATAAGTGAGATCGATCACACAGTATTTGTCTTTCTCTGCCTGACTTATTTCACCTAGCATAATACCCTCTGGGGCCATCAAATACCCATTTGTCACAAACTGCAAGATTTCATTCTTTTTTTTGGTTGCTGGGTAATATTCTAGTATGTGTATCTCAAATCATCTTTATCTATTGATAGATATCTAGGTTGCTTCCATATCTTGGCTATTATAAATATGCTATAGTAATGCACAGGGGTGCACATATCTTTTTGAATTAGTGTTTTTGTTTTCTTCAGATAAATCCTCAGAAGTGGTACTGCTGAGTCATATGGCAGTTCCAGCCTTAATTTTTGAGGAGCCCTCACATTGATTTCCACAGTGGCTATGCCAGTGAACAGTCCCACCAACAGTGCATGAGGCTTCCCTTTTCCCCACATCCTCGCCAGCACTTATTTCATCTACACTCATCTCATTTAGGGACTGATTTTTTGACGATAGCCATTCTGACAGGTGTGCAGTGGTACATCTATCATTATGGTTTTGAGCTGCATTTCCCTGATGTTAGTGATGTTGAGCATCTCTCCATATGTCTTGGTCACGTGTGTGTCCTCTTCGGAGAAATGTCTACTCAGGTCCTCTACCCATATTTTATTCAGATTGCTTGTTTTTCTGGTGTTGTTAAGTTGTGTGAACTCCTTATAAACTGTGGATATTAACCCTTTGTTGGATATATCATTTGCAAATACCTTCTGCCATTCAGTAGGTTGTTTTTTCGTTTTATTAAGGGTTTCCATTGGTTTGGTTAAACTTTTAGTTTGATATACCATGTATATTTTTGCTTTTGCTGCTCAAGCTGTGCTACTTAAAATGTAGCCACAGATACTCTTAGATAAGGCAGCAATTTCAATGAAAATCCAACAAACCTGGTCGTATGTTAAAGGAGGCAGATTCTCTCCACAGACTGTTTTCTGTTCTAAATAACATTTTTCTTGAAGTGTCTTGTCTCTGGCCAAAAAGAATCCCATCCAGGCACTGGTGGTCGAGGACGTGTGCTGCCCGGCCAAGAGCAGTCCGATAAGCATGCCTGCCACCTCGTCATCGGTCAGGGGACGCCCATCCCTGCGGAACGACCACACACGCAAGGTTAACACTTCGGCAGACGCATTTCACGCCTCAACCTTTAAATAAAGGGTCATAATGAGTTAACGTTTCAGGTATAACACTCTCCTGCATTTGCCCATCAGGGAAAAAGAAATGACCCATAGAAAACAGGATTTTGAATACAAAAGACTTCATTGCAGTTTCCTAGCAAACTTTTCACCTCGCACAATCCCTGGGATGCCAGTGAGGTACCGGATCCCAGTGATTTACATCTCATCTGTTTAAGAAGTCCAAAGGTCACAGTTCCTAATTTTGCCAGCATCATTACTTTTTTCACTAGAGATAGTATTTAACTATGTTTTAATGTGTAATCTCCTGCATCAGCTTCGTCTGTGAACTGAACAGCTCTTACTTGTAAGTAGAATCTAGTAAAGTCTGGAGAATGTCATCAATTTTTTCTTCTGACTGTCTGCGTTTCTGGATTGCCTTGTAAAAAATATTCTTGATCTCTCGATGAGCTCTGTCTCTGCGTCTGCAATTCAAAGATGAAAATCACTTCAAAAATAAAGCAATGCTTTCTGACATCAAATTCCTTTTGAAAATAACCAGGACCTAACTTAAAGCAACCTATTCTAACTGACAAATGACTCTAAAATAATTGACAGAACTCAGAACCCAGAGGAAAAAAAGATACCATGAAAACCACCTACTTTTAGAAATATCTAGGGTTCCCAAGGGTGAAAACTGTGTTTTGATATACAGACCCCTGACCGTCACCACAGGCCTGCGATGTAACTGCAGGTCTGAAACAACACTCATGATTCTTCCTTTAGGGTCATTTTAACAGAGAGGAATATGCTTTTTAGGTTAACACAAAATTCCAACTTTAACTTAATTCTAGAAGCAGATTGAGAGTCACTCTGGTTCTTCTCTAGGATCTAGGATGTGAAGAAGCCTAGGATTTATTTTGGATTATTGAAATCTAAGATTTAGAACATGACTAAAGCATACAGGATTTGATTCTGCTCTTCATTTTCTGAGACATCAAAGTTCTATGAGGGTTAAAAATACTAATACAGTCAGAAAACAAACTTCAACTCCCAAAATTTTACCTTTAAAAGAGGGTGCTCACTAGGTAACGGGTGCTGTGTTTTACAGGAATTACCCAGTCTGACCTCCTGCGAGGCAAAAGCTATTATCCTCACTTCACAGCCAGCTCACAAGGGAGCCAAAATTTAAAACCAGGCGCTCCCGTGCCTCCCTCTTAATCAAGCCTTCTAATAAACAATTCCCGCCTTGCTTCATTTTTAAGATTTGTCACAGAGGATAATATGGGCAGAAGGGAAGGGGAGGTTGAAATGTAAATGTAATCGTATGAACATAGCAGAGCCAGGAAAACGTACGGCCTGTTTAAGAAAATGAATGGACCAATCTGGCTGATCAGTTGAATCAGGTAAGACAGAGAGAGACAGGGCTGGCAAGACTGGTGAAGGGCCTATCATACCAAGCACAGGAATTTCTGACTCCATCCAAGAGATGGGAAGGTGGAAATAGGCTCCAGGCACATTCATGTAGAATCCACTCTAGGCCCAGGGCTGTGCTGGATATTCTAACATAATATGGATGAAAGCATTTGGAAAACTGCAAAGCTCCCTACAAATGTAAGGAATTATGAATTCCAAATAACTCAAGACCCTCACCTGGCTTTCCCTTCTACTCCCACCCCTCTTCGCTCTGTAAGGACATAGAAGTGACAGACACAAAAGAAAGTAACAACTCCACTCCTCTCCATCTCTCATCTGAACAGAAAAGAATCAACGAAGGTACAGAAAACCTACTAATATGTAAGGCACTAAGCTCTACATCAAGTCCTATGAGCAGTATTTCTTTGTGCCACAGATGGTCCCCACCACTTAGGTGATCAAACTATAGTTGACAAGGAGACAGAGAAAATTAAAAGAATTAATACTTCAAACAAAAAAATTTTCAGAATATACTACGAAATAGCCAAATGTTCTCAAACGAGTGCTTATAGGGCCATGTCACATTTCAGTAGAGTTTAGAGACTTTCCTGAGTAGAAAGAATGCATCTGAGTTCTTTGACAGAGTTTAAAAAGTAGGCTATAAAATATTAGAACAGATAGACAACAAATGACCTTTTTAATAAACTGAAGCTTACCTTAAAATGAGCTCATTATATAAAGAAAACCTGTCTTGAATTCTTATAAAAGAACGGGGGGCTCATAATCTCCCAAATCTATTTGCTTAGTGTTTAATTTTTTAAATTTTTTTAAATTTTCAATTACAGTTGACATTCAATATTATATTAGTTTCAGGCATACAACATAGTCATGATATAGTTGTATACCAGCTGGCATCATAATTATTACAACATTAATGACTATATTCCCTGTGCTGTACTACATTACCCTGTGACTATTTGGTAACTGCCAATTTGTACTTGAGTTGTTTAATTTTTCTCTCTGTTAACACAAAGCATACTAACACTGTAGGAACTACACAAAGCTAAATCACGGAGGGTAGTTTCTTTATCCATACCTGAAACTAGGCAAAGGGAGCCAGCCCGGCAACAGCCAAGCTGCATGGCTGAAACCTCCATCCAAATCTGCATACAGTTGCGCCACCTTCTCATTGAGTTGACTTCTGATTTCCTTTCCATGTAAGCAATGGCTGGCCGTTAAAATTATGAGCTCAGAAAGAGCTTCAAACAAATCTAGAGGGGAAAAGGGTCGTTCCCATTAATATTGCCAAAAATTCTTTTGAAAACATTCTGTTTTCTTAGAGATATAAAACTGTGAAGGAAAAGTAAGAATGAAAACTTAACTCAAGGACCAATAAGGCCCTAGTCATACACCATCAAAAAAAGCTTATAGACAGCTGTGAGGCCACCCCGCCCAGCCACACAGAGAGGAGAGACGCCAAATGATGGGAAGAAAGGGGTCCCCCTGCCCCTGCCCCCACCAGAAGCCAAAATCAATGAGTCTCACTCATGAGTCCTTCACCTTGAAAAGATAAAACAAAAATAAAAATGAATATGGGTGCCTCAGTCCAAGGTCACAGTATAACAAAAGCAGCAACATGTTATTGAGTGCATATGAGGACAATAAAGAGATGCTTCCCAAGGAACAGCAGTCTAAAAACTGAAGAAGGGGTTATTTCCCAGGTCAAAAGCGGGAAGGTCAGGACTAAAAATGGAAGTCTTGACCATACATGTAAGAGAAAACTGTAACTAATCATTAATTCATATAGCCCAACACGGGGACAGGTTCATCAGGCAGGCATCATCTGACGACACTTAAGTCATAAAAATTATCCAATCAATGCCATGTTCTTTAATTCCACGTTCATCAAATGAAATTCCAATTATCATCTGGCTTTCCAGTTAAATTTGCCAACAAAACAAAGTTCAGCAAATACTCTGGTATTCTTGGTGCTATAATTATGTCTCACTTGTATTCACTAACTTAGCATTCTTGTATACACTAGCTTCTTGTATGGTTAAAAATAGATCCCATCAACTCAGGTGTATTTTTTTTTAAATCAAGTTTTTGATTCCAAAACCTTTCATAGAACTGAAGCCTGGACCCCAAACATGGTGACCTACACAGCGGTCTCACAGCCCCACAGGCAGACGTTGCCTCCTGCCATGTGTGTGACAACTGTCTCTGGAGGCCACACTTACTGCAGTCTGATATAGACTAGATGCCCAGAAATAACCAAACATTGAGTACACTACGTAATACAAGATTGCTTATAATACATTTTAAAAGATTTCTACTGGAAAGGGCTAAAATCAAACTTTTAGTAAAGGTAAAGTGAGCTTATGTATTTAAATCTGCTTTTTTAATAGAATTAAAGCATTCCCATACAATATTAGATAAATAAGGTATTACATATATAATTAAATTGTTTAGACTTTTACTTGCCCATTGGGGGTAAAGCAATTATTTTATTTATCTTAAAATGAACTTGCAAAATGTTTACATTGTTTATCTAAAAATCTAATCATGAACCACTTTATTTTATTTGTACAAACGATCTGATTAATATACATGCTAATTAATCCATTTTAAGGTTTTGCTAGTGAGCAGCAAAAATCACTTCCTCTCAGGTCTTTTTTTTTTAAGATTTTATTTATTTATTTTTAGAGAGAGGAGAAGGGAGGGAGAAAGAGCAATGTATGGTTGCCTCTCACATGGCTCCCACTGGGGACCTGGCCTGCAACCCAGGCATGTGCTCCAACTGGGAATCGAACCGGGGCCCTCTGGTTCCCAGCCCGCGCTCAATCCACTGAGCTACACCAGCCGAGCCCTCTCAGGTCTTTTTAATTCCATGGTAATCATACCATGTTCTTCCCTTTAAATCCAAGATGGTTTTACATTGTTATACTTTGTTTTTTACACACGTACACATATTCTTACATTTCTAGTTACAGAAAAGTAGAAATATTTGGACAAATGCAAAATCAGAACATTTTACTTACTTCTTTCTCCACTTTCTCCCCAACTTTGAAAGTATTCCTTTGTTTCATTTTCAATTATAGAAACGTGCTGTCTAAAGTGGGCTATGTTAAGGCCACTTTTTAACATTTTCTTCTGCTCCAAGAAAACCTTAAAAAAATTAAAGGCATACAACATTAAAACACAATTTTGTTTTATCGCAAGATCCAAGATCCATTTTGAGCTCTGGTTGAGTAGCTCAGTTGGCTAGAGCATCATCTCAATATGCCAAGGTTGCAGGTTTGATCCCCAGTCAGGGCACATACAAGAACCAGCCAATGATGCATAAATAAGTAGAACAACAAGTCAATGTCTCTGTCTCTATCAAATAAATACAAATTTTAAAAAATTTTGCCCTGGCTGATGTGGCTCAGTGCATTGAGCACCAGCCTGTGAACCAAAGGATCACTGGTTCAATTCCCAGTCAGGGCATATGCCTGGGTTGCAGGCCAGGTCCCCAGTATGGGGCGCTTAAGAGGCAACCATAAATTGATGTTTCTCTCCCTTTCTCCCTCCCTTCCCCTCTCTAAAAATAAGTAAAGCCTAAAAAAATATATTTAAAAACAATCCGAAGGGGGAGGCTGGGGGGGGAGGTGGGGGCTGGGGGGAGGGGGGAGGGGAGGGGAGAGGATGCAAATAACTGTAATTGAACAACAATAAAGTAATTAAAAAAAAAACAATCCATTGGGGTTTTAACTGTAACACTGAAAATAATCTCTAAAAAATTGAAAATAAAAATAGTACAAGGATTTTTAAAAACTACACTTGATATGGGAAACTCAGAGCATTTATGTATGTATCTGAAGTAATGTGTAGAAGACACCTGTTACACAGATCCTAAACAAATGGTAAATTAGGAATCTCACTTGCTGGCTTCCTTCCTTCCTATACACCCTTTTCCCACTTCAGACTCTAGGGCTCCCTTTTCCTATTTTGGTATTTTCTACCCTTCCAACCCAACCCAGATGCCAGCGCACTCTCCCAAAGGTCCATTATGTTTCAATATTTTTATGTTCCTTCACATATTCTCCCATTCTATTCCCCCAAAAATATCATTCCTCACTGACACTATCTTCCAGAGGTTTAATTAGAGGGTTTTCTAGGGCTCTTTTGGCCTTGGGGAGAGCCATCATTTCCCTACAACTCTCTCATCCCCAGAAACAGCACTTAATGTCAACTCTCTTAACTACTAGACAATAGGGTATTAGGTAGTGTGCGATACATTCACAGCCGAAGCCCACACCAAGCAACTAGGCCAATTACCTGAATTTTGTTTTTACATCAACTTGTAGCACTTTAATATTTGACTTTGGCAGGGAAAAGAAATCACACAAACTTCTAAAGTCAAATATCTCTAGCTCAAAAGAGCTCTTATGCTAGAATTTCAGGCAGGAGTGGGAAGGTAGGAGGCCCTATAATGGGATTTTCTTGTTACCCTCTCAAATCAAATCCCAGTAAGCTAAGTCATCATCAATTCTATTTCTTTGTATAGGACACCCATTAAAATTGCTTAGCCCATGCCAACCACTATAAAACAAAATACACATTGCTTGTCAGTTACTCCTGGCTTTCCTTTTAAATGTCTCATGATTCTCAGATTTTTGAACCAGGGAATAAACTGTTTCTACATTTTAAATATATACTATTACACTACTAGCTATAGCTATTATAGTATAGGCTTATCTGTCTTGAAGATAACAGTGTCACCTACTGGATTAGGCACATCATACGCAACTCCCTTCCCAAACACAGGTGTGGTCAGCCGACTGTAGACATCTTCTGCATTCAGGTCTTCATTTTTACCATTAAAAAGCAGCGCAGCAGCATCACTTCCCAGAAGATAAGTAAATGTCTTGCCCACCATTGTAAAACTAAACACAGGTCCATACTAAAGAGAAAAAAGTACCCATATTGATGTCACCAAAAAATATACTGCACTAAGACACTAATTTCTTAAATCACAAAATAACACATTGTTGAAAATAAATTCATAAACCTTAATGCAATTCTTTCCCATTCTTTGTCCAAATTTATAATTATGATTGTCCTGCTGTAAATGAAATGTAAATAAAACGTTTTCTTCTACTTTTTTCACTGTTTAATTGAAAATATTTTCTATCTTATACACAGACATCATAATGATAACAATTAACTATTTTTTCATTATTAGACATGAGTGATGTGTTGCTTTTTTTTACTTATTATATATAATTCTGCAATGAATATCTGAGAATACAGATTTTTCTTCCCTTTGGTTAAAGATGAATTTACAGGAGTAGCTAAGGGATATGACCTTCCCTACAGTGCTTGCTATGTGAAGACACCAGAACTTTATTTAGTTATCAATTTTACCACTTTCTTAACAACAATGTGCTTCAATTTCCTTCATCTATAAAATGGGAATAACAGCAAATATTTCACAGAACTGTTGTCAAGGTTAAATAAACACAGATATGTTAAAGAATATTATATAAATTAGAATGCATATATATAAAATATGTATGTATTATATGCATGTATTATATATCAGTGTGTATATATATACTTTCTAATATATATATTAGATATATATATATTAGAAGTGCCTTGGCCATAATAAAATTATATGTATTTCTTTTATTATTATTATTATTACTAAAAGCATCGAGTTGGAAATCAAACCATATGTAAATCCTAGCTTGGTCACTGGCCTGCAGGGAGCTTAAGAACAATTATATAACCTGTTTCTCAGTTTTATCATCTATACAATGAATGGACCTGAAGGTATTTGTTAGACTCCAATGAGATAATCTGTATAAAGCACTAAGTACTGATACAAAGTTAAGTATTTTATAATTATAGGTATAATAGGAAGAAAAGAGGATAGGATTCTATAGCCATAAATAGGTTTATATGTTTGAAATTGGAAATGTGAGATAGTTCCCATTGATGGCTTTTAATTCCTTTTTAAAGGGGACACAAAGTTACCACCTTTGATAAAAAGTAGGAAGATTCAGAAATCTATAAAAATAAAGATTTGAATTAGTCACTGTGGTAAGTGGGAAAGTAAGCCAACCACAAAAATGTAATAGGATTGTTGAGCAGTGTTCAAAAGTCATTTAAGGGAGGCAGGCAGTCATGAAGTTAGGAAGGAATTAATCTGGTGCAAGGAAGGAGAAAATGACTCACAGGCTCCCTCTGAGGTTGGGGTCTTACCAGATAAACATAATGAAAAGATCCGGTGGCAAGGATAATAATGTACTGGCAAGAGTATAACTCCAATGATGAACCATGGTCCCAAAGCGGAAAAAGAAGGAAAGTAAAGAAAGAAAGCTGATCGATCAGGACAAGGTAAATGGAACAATGGACAGGAAGATCTATGGAGGTCAATGAATGGTTATAGCGGAAGGAGCTGCATAGGCAAACCAGGAAAAGAAGTTGCAGTCTAAGAACAGGATCTCTACATTCATACTGTGGAGGTGAAACAGTTAGAAATGATGCCAAGTTCAAAGTGGAAATGGGGAGTAAATGGCTGAAATGGTAGGAGGTGGCTCACTGGAGAGAAGCGCAAAGATCTGAGCGGTCATAGTGTTGTGTGGGTCATTCAAGTAGAACTGAAGTTATAGAAGATGTGTAGTACAGGTTAGAAAATTCCACAGATGCATGGTTAAGAAAAAAAGGGTTAATTAGTATTAATTTAAATTGTGATCAGTGAATACAAAATTTATGCCAGTGGTTTTTAAACCATAGTTGCTAGAACTGTAAGTCTCCTCAGTGGTATCTCAGAGAGCACCTCCAGGATATGGGAGAAATTAAGAGGGCCCTCCAGCTCTTAAACAGGAGCAGCTCCAACTTTCCTATCCCAGGGATAAGCTTACTATCACAACTTTTTCTCAGTGTTCTGCCATGTAAAGGTTTCAAAACCTTTCTTTTTCTCTGATTATTTGGAAGACTTACCTTCTCATATGCACTTTCTAGGAATTCAATTGGACTTTTCCCAAATGCTATGGCATGCCCAAGGAATGGAATTGGAGAGAAAATGTATGGTGGACTTTTCTGCAAGAGAAAACAAAAAACTTCCAGTTCACATTTTATTCTGAGAGAGAAATCCAACCCTGAGTGGTGTGGCTCAATTGGTTGGGCATCAGCCCACAAAGCAAAAGGTCACAGGTTCAATTCCCAGTGGAGGCACATGCCTGCGTTGTGGGTTCAGTCCCAGCATGGGGCATGTATGAGAGGCAACCGATCAATGTTTCTCTCTTACATTGATGTTTCTCTCCCACTCTTTCCCCCTCCCATCCCCTCTCTCTAAGAATAAATAAATAAAATGTTTAAAAAAGAGAGAGAAAGAAATCCAGTTTAGTTTCATGACCAAAAAATGAAATTTGCTATTAATATGAAAAAGTTATCCAAAAATGAAGCTTCAAAGTAATCAAGAAAAGCTAAAATGCAAATATCTTAAGAGACTATCTACAGTAAAAAGAACAGAAACTCAAAACATGGTGTAAGATAAATGACTAGACAAACACGAAGGCATTGCCATTATAAATGCTGAACACTAATCAGAATATGCCCAATACTATTACTGATGGCTCTAGGCAACCTTCCTAATCACGAGTAGCAAAACAAACAAAAAAAAACAACAGAAAAATCAAACTGTAGTTTCTTCACTACTTACTCCCACTACCACTCACAATTTTAGTCCCAGAATCTTGCCATAATAAAGTACAGAAAAAGCCGTGGCTGGTGTGGCTTAGTGGATTGCACACTGGCCTGTGAACTGAAAGGTCGCCAGTTCAATTCCAAGTCAGGGCACGTGCGTGGGCTGCCAGCCAGGACCCCAGTGCGGAGCAAGAGGACACCAATCGATGTTTCACACATCGACGTGTCTCTCCCTCTCTTTCTCCCTCCCTCCTCCTCTTTCTGAAAATAAATAAATTTTTAAGTATAGAAAAAGACAAACAGTAACTTGAGGTACAGATATAAGGGATATGTAAAAGTCACATTTATCAGCAAACAGAACACATCTCACACTTCTCTCACTGCAAACGAACTAGATCCACTGATTTTAAAGAGACAGCAAATACACTCTAGCAGAACTTTCGGGCATTCACTATGAAAGGTACTTTAGATGCCCCAAAATGAGACTTGCAAATTACATTAAGTCTCCTGGAAATCAAACTTGCAACGACGAAAAAGCATAAGACTCCTCAGATCTTTGGTGGTCTCAAAAGAGTAAGGAGCACTACAAACTCACTCTTCATATAACAGTATCAGCAATCTTAAATACTAAAGCAACCTTTCTTTCCAAAGATAAATACCACTTCCTCAGAAATCCCACGTGTAAGAAAAACAATGATACTAACTGCCTGTTATGGTTCAAACTAGTTGTTGGCTGGTTAAGGATGCATTTATCAAATACAGAAGTATGAAGCCAGTGGTAACTAAAGCCAGTAAATTTGAGAAAATGCTTTTATTAGCATCATAGGAAGGTCTCTAAAGCACTCCAGTCACTCTCACTCTACCACACTGAACACATCCCTCTTTATAAATCGCCAACATGGGCAATGCCACAGCCACAGGACACTGAACCACACAAGGGCAGTCCCCAGGATGATGGCCACCAGGGCCACAGCTGCCAAAAGCATCGCCACCTGGGCCCCCACCAGGCCTGCAATACCCCTATGGCGCCCAGTCCGGCTACTAGAGCACTCAGCGCCACACCATTAGGACCACCAGTTCTGCGGCCAGCAGAATCACTGTGACCACAAAGGCGGCAAGCATGACCCCGGCCAGGGCCAGACACACAGCCATCACCAGAATAAGGACCGTCACCACCAACTCCAGTAGGGCTAGGTGAGTGGCGTCTACCCCTAGACCTCCTAATCACCCGCCGCCAACGCCCAGGCAAGCACAGCTGCGGTCCCGCCTCCTGAGTCCCCGAGTCCCCCTCCCAGAACCCCAGGGGTGCACGTACCGCCCCGGCCGGCATGGGGGCAAGGTGGCCGACGGCAAGGCGGAGCAGATACACCAGGCTGAGCGTGAAGGCGCAGGAGATCAGTAGCATGGATAGCAGGCTGCCGCCTGTCACCTGCTCCATTGCCTGCCCCAGCACCGACCCTCCTGCCTGCAGTAAGCCCAGCAACGCCATCCTGGCCGCCGCCGCCGCTTCGGTCTGCCTGAGATGCTGGAGGCCGAGGTCACCACCGGTCCTCCGAATAGACCGAGCGGGAGAAGCCGGCAGATGGGTGTTCGGAAGCGGAGGCGGCCCCGGCCCCTAGGTCTCCTACTAAACCCAGTCCCACCCCCTACTCCCGGCTGCCTCACGCACCACCCGGTGCGTCACAGAAAGGGGCGGGGCCAGCCGCTGGTCCTGCCCCTATTGGGACTCTATAACGTCGAGGTCTCCTTACGCCTGGATAGAGTACCTTAAGAAGCAGCCTGCACCTATAGCATAGGTGGTACAGAGATGGGGTAAGGGTGAGATTAAGAAGACAACATCCCCTGCGGAGTCGCAGACAACCGGAGCTTGTGTGCCCTGGGTGAGGGGTACCTAGGGCACGACTGTGGAAGAGTGTGGCGGAGGGATTTCAGAACGAGGATTGCGATTGTCCAGCGGGGTGTGGCGCGCTCTCTGATTGCTCCGCGGGAGCGTGAGGTGATCTCAGTCTATGGCGCGTCAGCGGGGTGGGTGGCTTGAGCGCCGCCCCGTACCCAGGCGCTAGGACTGCCGTTCCTGAGCCAGCTCTAGAGTCAGCTCGCGGAGACTCGGAGAGACAACCCCAAGTAGACGCCTAAAGGAAGATTGTGAAAGACGCCCACACAAGTGTAGGACGATGAGGTCAGTCCCCACACCCCAATTAAAACAAGTCTGACAAGTATTAATGCCTGGCCATAAAGATAGCAAATCTTGGTTATTAGCTATGCTGGGTTATACAGAAATAGGTTTTCCAAAATAAATTTTTATATTATAGGCTGTCGTGACCTGTTTGAGCCAACAGTTCCTACTTGTTCTGGCCATTTTGCGAGGGTTCAATCCTGCCGCCAGATTTCATCCGCACATGTGGTTTCAAACAAGCATGCATATAAAATGACTACCAAGTTTAATTCCCCTTCTAGATTACTATCACGAGCTCACAGCCAGATGTATTGATTTACTCAGTCAACATTGAGAGATAGGTATTGTGCTAGGTGCTGGGGCTACAGCAGCGAATGAGAAAACTGCAAGGTCCTCAAGGAAGGAGCAGGAATAGCCAGTTGCCTGCTGGGCACGCTGTCCCGGGGATCTGACTTTCATTTCATGGTCAGTAAATCCAAAACTACACCCATTACCCCCTCGCAGGCTCTGTCAACTTTCCCCTCCTGTAATGCCTATGTAGGAAGGGCATCACTGCTTACCTCGTTGCTTCACGCCTCCCATCTGTCTAATCAGTCACCAGATGCTATCACACCCATTTAAACCTTTCTTCATGTTCTCTTAATGCTACACTATCCTACCTAGGCTCCAAGTCCCTGCTTGTCTTTGATCTGTCCTCCCCACTGCTGCTATTTCTTGTATCACTAAAGCTGTGTTGTAACCATCTCCATCGGTGTCCTGTATTAAATGGATTTGAGGATAGGGGTCATTGTTTTTTTATTGTTATCCTTATACCTGCCAAAGCTGTTCTCAAAAGCGTGGTCCATGGCCCATTGAGAATCCCCAGGACCATTGGGAATCCCCAGCACCCTTTCAGGCGTTCTGCAAAGTCAGAGCTCTTTATAAAAATACTATTACTTGCTTTTTGACTACTGTAAAATCAATAGTAAGTAAAACTTCTGGGGCCTTAGCACAAATCAAGGGCAATGGCACCAAACTCCACTAGTCGTTATTCTTCACTACCATGCACTTGAGTAGGAAAAAAAAAATTGCCTATTTCACTTAAGAATGTCCTTGATGAAATTGGGAACATTCATTTTACTAAAGTTTAACTATTGAGTATATGTATTTTTGCTTGAAAGAACAACTGACAAACTTACGGTCATTCAGATTTGGGTATTTAACAGACATTTCTTGAAAAAGAAGTCAACCTTTCCTTTCGAGGAAAACTACCAGCAGTATTTCTTGTTGTGATAAAATTAAATCTTTCAAATAAAAATTATTTTAGAAAACATATATCTACGACTGTGAACTTAACAGCTTACTAATTCTGGAGGCTTTTCTACAGAAGAAAATTTAGTAACAACTAGATTTTGTATAATAAAATGTGTCAAGATATTGAATCTTTGCATAATTCAATGAACCACTATTTTGAATGACTAATGCACAACGTTACAAAATCAAGCATGCATGAAACATCCATTTAAAGTATAAGTTAGACCAATAGATTTTCACAGAATACAAAAAGTTCATTAATATAGTTTCTGATTGTACATTGCAATGACTACTACTGTGAAGAGGAATACCTGAATTATCTGAAAAAGTTATCAAAATGTTTCTCACTTTTCCAGCTATACATCTGTGTGAAGCTACATCTCCTTAATATTCTTCAACCAAAACAATATAGAGTACAATAAATTGAATACAAAAGCACATATGAGAATTCAAATGTCTTCCACTAAGCCAAGCATTAAAGAGATTTGCAAAAATCTAAAAAAGTGCCACCTTTCTCTCTATTTTTTGTTTTGGTTTTGTTTTTTATAAAACACATTATATATGTTAACATGTCATTGCTATTTTTAATAAACATTTTCATTTCTCTAATTAATTTATAATACTGCAAATATATAAATATAAGTATCAAAATATTCAAGATATAGATTAACTATTTTAAATTTAAAGTTTGTTTTTTTTTTTAAAGATTTTATTTATTTATTTTTAGAGAGAGGGAAAAGGAGGGAGAAAGAGAGGGAGAGAAACATGATGTGTGAGTGAAACTGTGATCAGTTGCCTCTCTCACACACCCAACCAGGGACCTGGCAGGCAACCCAGGCATGTGCCCTGACTGGGAATCAAACAGGCAAACTTTCTGTCTGCAGGCCAGTGCTCAATCCACTGAGCCACACCAGCCAGAGCAATAATAATTATTATGATTTTAATAATTTAATTACTTTTAATAATTTGTAAGATTGTAAAAGTCTTGAGACAAAAAGCTTGAAAACTGTTGATCTAAAGCATGATTTATAGGGGTCTTAATTTTTGTTCTCTGTGGAACCAAGTTCCGTACCAACAGTACAACTTTACTGTGAAATCATTTTAAGGCAAGACCTCTTATTCATTAAAACCTCAAGGTAGTTCCCATTACTGTATAACCATAGCTTCTATTATTTTAATATAAGTTTTCCAAGGTGTTGTTTCAGAAGCACATCATAAAATTAAAAAGGAGATTATTAATTCACTATGGATTCAACCCTACTATTATCTTATTAGTTGAATATAGTAATTTAACTTTTTCCTACCTGCCCATAATTCTCATCAGACCACTTTTTTAACATTATTGAAATTAAACTTAATTCCTTATTGTGAACTAAGAGTAGACTGAAATGCTGGATGATTGATAAACAAAGCATCCATGACCAAAGTCCATGTTTCTTTATTTACATATTTTTAAATGTTTACTTAAACAGTAAGATGATTGACTGAAAATTAGCTTGGATAATTTCTTTAGGATTTTTTTTCCTTTCTGTGATCTTCTTCTGATATATTTTGGTGGGAGGGGGAGGATTATATGTCCCTCTACCATATTTTGGTGGGAAGGGGAGGATTATATTAAGTTGACTCCTGAGTTAGTACAAATTGCAGCCATTTCTCCAGAGAGCTCTTCCATTTCAGCTCAGCCTTGAGCCTCTGCTCACTTTCCCTTAACTCCTCAGTAAGATGTTACTCTCTGACAGGACGGGTAAATCCCTTAAAATTCCCAAAACCATACTATGTACATGACTATCTACATGAATATGTCTTTACAGCTTTACTGAAGGAATGTAGATGATAAAATTTTAGAACCCAAGAGAAAAACTAAAATCAGATGCTCAATATGACTATTTTTAAAGTCAAAAGAAAATAAGAGAACATTAAAACAGTTCATGGGGACTGGAAGTTTCCATCATGGACACAGCAATACCTGGTTATCCTGCCTGAAATTTACTTCTGTGTCAGTGACAGAGATTTACTTCACTGCTTCTCAGTGAAGGGGTTTTCTTTAATTCCTACTGTTAAAAATTTTTATTTAGGAGCGCTGTAGTCCCTACCCACAGAGATTATTTCACCCTAGGATCCACAGCCCACCCACACCCAAACCACAACCCTCCCCAGCAGGGCAGATCAGGGCAGAATTATGCAAATTATTTCTCTGAGTTTTGCAGTAAGAGGAAGTTAAGCAAAACTGTCCCATTGATACCTCAAGTCTAGGCCACTCAAGTCTGTATACCAGTATGAAATGAAATATACATCTTCATTTCTCTTATAGTTTTCTGGAAACTTATTGGACCTAACACACATACGTGCACACACATGCACACATGCACTTCAAGGACAAACATTTCTCAGCTCTGGGACAATGCAAGGCCAAGTAAAGGAAAAGAAACATTTCCCTAAATGCAGCTAAATTTATACAGATTTTCCTGCTCTTAACAGAGATGGCACTGTACATGTTTATGCAGAGAGGAGTGGTTTCCCATTGTGCATCCTCTGGGTTTCAAACCATGCCAACTAGAGCATTTGAAATAATAGGACTATGTACTGCTGATGGATATTTTTCAGTGACACAAAAGATCTGTCAGTGAAATTATATCTTTATAATAATAGGTCACAGCAAATTATCACTAGTTTTCCTTTGTTGCTTACACCTTGGTGTCATAGCCAAAAAACCATTGCCTAACCCAAGATCATGAAGATTTATGCCTGTGTTTTTTTCAAAGAGTTGTATAGTTTTATCTCTTATGAATGGGACCAATCCATTTTGAGTAAAATTTTCTGTATGGTGTGAGATGAGGGTCCATATTCATTCTTTTGCATGTGTATATTCAGTTGTCCCAGCACCATTTATTGAAATGCTTATGTTTTAGAGCTATCTGTCTGTCAGAGAGGCGACAACTTGGGGTCCTGGATCCAGGAATATATATATATATCTTTATTAGTGTAGGCTCTGTATTTCAAACTCAGGATTTCCTGGAGATAGATAAATATATATACACACATATATATACCCTGTTGATTCTGTTTCTTTGGAGAACCCTAATATAGCTGGAATCCATCTTTTTCTCTGCATCCAGCTCGCAGACAGACTCCCACACACTGAGCATGATAGACCAAGACTCCAAGGCTCATGACCTACCAGCAGAAAGAGTATATTTTCCCTGATAGGTGTGCAGAAAGACCCAAGGGAAATTCTTAATGACCTGGCTTGAGTCAAATGGCTTTCTCTGAATCATTCACTGTAGCTAGATGAGTAGAAGACCTTGGTGGTTAGTAGCTTCAGGGCTGGGGGAAGAGGATTGCAAATGACAAGGTCAGCTGCACCGAGATACGTGAAATGGGTACCCCATATGAAAGAGTGTTTCCGATAGAGAGAGGCATACATGACAGGAAAGAAACTACTCCACCAGTCCTATGTGGACACTTAACTACAGGATTACTGACCCTGGCCTTGGTTTATGTTTAACAGAGCTATTCCATTCCTAATGGAGTAACATTAGGGATAGTACATTGGTTTCAGTTTTTAAGCCAGCATCTAAAAAGAAACTGCTCTTCTTTCTAACTCCAATAAAAGTTCCTAATGGCCTTATTACCTATAAATCTGGGGTTGTATAAAAGCATTATATAACAGAATTTTTAATGGAATTATTTACTTTTAAAACTCATTATTATAATTCCAGGGAAGTAGAAAAAATATGCAAAACAGCATCTAATAATTTATTTTAACTTTTTAGGGTGGTAGTTATAAATCATAACCATCTCTTAGAATTGCATGTAAAGACCCAATCAAGATGCTGGCATAGGTAAACACAGCTCTCCTCCTTACACAACCACATGAAAATTACAACTAAAATATAGAACACCTATCACTCAACCATCAAAAATCAAGTTGAATGGAAGTCTGACAACTATGGAATTAGAGAGATTACATACATCCAGACTGGTAGGAGGGACAGAGATACAGAAGGGGGTGGTCCCACATCCACGTATGGTGGATAAAAATTCAGGAGGGATATCTCAGGAGTTAAGAGTCCCAGCCCAACACCAGGTACCCCAGCCCAGGTTTCCAATGCCAGGAAGTTAAGTCCCCATTACTTCTGGCTGTGAAATCCAGTGAGGACTGAGTCAGTGGAAGAAATTTATGGAGTCCCAAGCCATTCCATTTAAAGAATCCACACACAGACTTGCTCAGACTCACTCCCTCTGAGCTCCAGCACTGGAGTAGCAGCTTGAAAGGCACCAGTGGCATACAGGGAGGAACTGAAGTGTCTGGCATCAAGGCAAGAGCTGGGGGACAGCTTTCTCCCAGACAGAAAGGCAGGCAGAGGCCATTTTCCCTTTTCTGAACTCTCCCCCACAGAGCAGGCAGGCAGGTGCCATATCTCAGACTCCGTCAACCTGGCTAACACTGCTTGACCTGCCCTGAGGATCCCCTGAGACTCAGTCCCACCCAACTTACAGGCACACCCAAGCTGCTTTTCCATGCAAATGGCTAGTTTATCTCATGCTTCAGAACTTCCTAAATACTCTCGAACAGCCAGTTTCAGTGAGTCCCCAGCCACCATACCTCTTTCTAAGAGGTCCCCAAACTGGCACTGGAAGTAGCCAGTCTAGATTCACACAGCTTGGCTCTGCCTGGGAATCTCCAAGCCCAGCACAAGTAGCAGCCATCTCAGATTGTTTTATAGCTCACACAGGTGGCCCTGCGCAATACACAGGTGAAGGCTGACCTTTGCCTGCACCTCCCATAAAACCCAAGAGCCTGTGCATCCAGTGGATAGCTACAGATCATGTCAGAGCACCACCATCCCGCCCCTACAGAGCTGATCCTATATGGAGGGCAGAGGTTGGTGATCAGCAGTCACAGCCAATCCATGCAGCTGACTGGTCTGGGTAAATCCCTCCCATTGACCTACCAACAGCAATCAATGCTCAACTATAAGAAGAGGGTGTACTCAGCCCACATGGAGGGCATACCTCTACCCAGCTTGGGTGATAGGGGAGGCTGTGCCACTCAACCCTACAGAACACCTACTACATTAGGCCATGCTACCTAGACAGGGAGTCACAACAGCTCTACTTAATACATAGAAACAAATGCAAGGAGACTACTAAAATGAGGAGACAAAGAAACACGACCCAAATGAAAGAACAGATCAAACCTCAGAAAAAGAACTAAACGAAATGCAGATAAGCAATCTATCAGATACAGAGTTCAAAACACTAGTTATAAGGATGCTCAAGGAACTTAGCGAGGACCTCAACAACATTAAAAAGAACGAGGCAGAGTCGTTGGTTCGATTCCCAATCAGGGCACATGCCTGGGTTGCAGGCCAGGTCCCCAGTGGGGGGGCATGCGAAAGGCAACCACACATTGGTGTTTCTCTTCGTCTCTTTCTCCTTTCCCCTCTGTCTAAAAATAAATAGGTTAAAAAGAACCAGGCAGAAATGAAGGACACACTAATTGAAATAAACAATTTTCAAGGAATCAACAGTAGAATAGATGAAGCCAAGAATCAAATCAATGATTTGGAACATGAGGAAGCAAAAAAAAAAAAAAATTCAATCAGAACAGCAAAAAGAATAAGAAAAAAAATGAGGATATTGTAAGCACCCTCTGGTACAACTTGAAGCCTTCCAACATTTATATAATAGGTGTGCCAAAAGGAGAAGAGAAAGAGCAAGAAATTGGAAATCTATTGAAAAAATAATGAAAGAAAACTTCCCTAATTTGGTGAAGGAAATAGACATGCAAGTCCAGGAAGCACAGAGAATCTCAAACAAGTTGGATACAAAGAAGCCCACTCCAAGACACATCATAATTAAAGTGCCAAAGCTTAAAGATAAAGAAAGAATCTTAAACACAGCAAGAATAAAGCAGTTAGTTATCTACAGGGTAGTTCCCATAAGAACGTCAGCTGATTTCTCAAAAGAAAGTTTGCAGGCTAAAAGGGAATGGCAAGAAATATTCAAAGTTATGAAAAGCAGGGACCTATAGCTAAGATTACTCTACCCAGAAAAGCTATCATTTAGAATCAAAGGGCAGATAAAGAGCTTCCCAGAGAAGAAAAACTAAAGGAGTTCAGTATCACTAAATGATTATATGAAATATTAAAAGGACTTGTTTAAGAAAAAGAAGGTCAAAACTATGAACAATAAATGGCAATAAATACATATCTATCAACAATTGAATCTAAAAAAGAAACTAAGCAAATGAAGAACAGACAGAATCATGGATATGGAGAGCATTTTGATGGTTTCCAGATGAGAGGTGGTGTGGGGGAATAGGTGAAGAGGTGAGGGAATTAAGAAGTCAAATAGAGGTAGAAGGAAGATGGCGGAGGAATGAATGGGAGTCACACTGACCTCCTCCCAGGACCAATCTGGAATTACAACTCAATTGTGGAGAAACCACGTGGAACAAACAACTGAGCCAGAGAGAAGCATGTAACTTTGGACATACAGAACCAGCTTTGGCACAAACAGTCTGGTAAGGAGTGTGGTGGAGACTCGAGAGGGCTGGCTGGGCACCCACGGTGACAGTGCCAGCAGGATAATTAATCGGCTGGTTGGATTCCCTGAAGAAGATTGGGGTCTAAACCCTAAGCTAGGATTCCCAGCCTAGAACACCAGAGCCCAAAAAGTACACAGATAACAACCAGTGGAAAAAGCAGCAGGGTTATGCTCTCTGCCAGAGACAGACAGTTGGAGACACAGGGGCTGTTTAAAAGGCCACCACACAAATTTTCACTTGCAGCCACTTACCCGGGGCTCAGGCGAAGGCAGGGGCAGAGTGGGTTGGAGAAGTCTGAGAAGACACAGGACAGAAGCTTTGGGGAGAGAACTGAGAGAGTAGCTGCAAGGTAAACAACTGAAGGAGACAGCCAAAGACAATAGATTACTGACAAAGAAGTGGCAGAGTGGACTAGAGAGACTTGAAGAGAAATCGGGGATGGAGGCTTTGGGCAGAGACCTGGGAAAGTAGCCACCAGGATCTGGTGCTGAGCCAACTCCCATACTCAGCAATCATCCTGCCCAGGCAGACCACTCCCCTCCAAGCAGCAGCTACCTGAGGGGAAGCAATAGCCACCACCACACAAGGGATTCAGCCCCGCCCTACAGTGCTTAAACTTGACTGCTGAGTGCCGAGGGACCATATTAACAATTGAAAGTGACAGACAGTGACAGCAGATCACTGGAAGTATCTAACAGGCTGCCTAAGGTCAGACGGGGTCAACATCTGACATCACCAGAGGCAGATACAAAAAGAAAAAAAAACAGTTATAAATACAAGAGACTACCAATATGAAAGCTACTGTGGTCTTCTTCATGATTTGCGATATTTTCTTTCTTGCATAGCTTTATAACATTCATTTCTTGTCCAGCGAATTTGTATATAATAAGTCACTAGATTTTATACTATAGTTTCTTTCAATTCACATATTTTGCTCCTCCTTTCTCTTAACCCATCTTACCTTCCTCTTTCCTTGTAATATTTTCATTTCAAATTTGGTCTTCTCTCTTGCTACAACTTGTTTCCATTCCACACTCTTACTATTTCTCCCCTGTCCAGACAGTCAAAACGAATTCTCTTGTCAAGGGTCATTTCACATCCTTTTGCCCAGCTATTAAAGTATCCATGTTCTCTCTATACCTGTAACAAACTTTGCTAGTTGGTTGTGGGTAGGGTAGTTGTTTCATTGTGTTTTCAAGGTTATCTCTAGAGTTTCACTAATTCTGTATTTCAAATAAATTTTACTGGACCCCTCTCCTACTCTCTCTTTTTTTTTTTTTAACTCAAATTTTAAGTAGGCCTTCTTAGCCTGTTTTTTTTTCTCTTTTTCTTTTTTGACTATTTTTTTTCATCCTGCCCTTTTATTTTTCTTTATTCTCCTTTTTTTCTATTCCTTTACATCACAAATTTTAATTTTTCCCTCACTTAGTCTAGTTCTTGTTCCTCACCCTTAGCATCCCTTCTCCCTCTATCATTACAAATCACTTCCCAATCCTCTAAACATCTCTTAGACTCTTCTTTGTTTCTTTTACCCTCTTATTCCCATACCACCTATATTAATTTTAGCTTGTTTGTTGTTAATAGTACTCCGGTGGATCTTTCTGTCCAATTTGACTCCTATATTCTTATTAATTATTTAATATTTTTCCTTCCTTTTTCTTTCTCTCTCTCACTTTATTTTATTTTATACTGTTTTAATTCCTGTTTAAACCTAATATTATATGCTTCCGTTCTCATACTCCATTACACATTCTTCATTCCCTTTCTTTATTCATGAGGTAAACTTTACCTTTTCTCCTTCCATTGCTCCAACTCCCAACTCTTATCAATGCTCCTCCCTCTATTCTCTCAAAATCATTTCTTTTTCAGTGGGTCTTCTCATATGTACTCTTTTCTTATAATCATCTTAATCTCATTACACCTTTATTAATATTGGTTCACTAGCTATTTATAGTGAGGTTGTGGGGGGGGTTATATTCACAGGTGTGCATTTGTTTCTTGGGCTCTGTGGTTTTGTTCAGGCAGCACATGCACAACAGCACACAAGACATGGAGGGTGAAGTGACCTTCAGTAAACCAGTGGCAGGAAAGGACCCACAAAAGAATGACCCAACAAGAATCAAAACCCAATTACATCCAGAAAACCAGCATAAAAGGCATAAAGGACATTCCAAGGACATCAAGTTCGGGTGATCAAGGATACTACACCACTGTACCACACAGGCCTCCCACCATAGAAGTTCACACCACAAAGTCAGAAACTCAGAACAGATCAATTTAAGAAACAAGCAAACAAGAAATGTCCCATTGGGAAGACAAAGAACCCCCAGTCTAAAGGAAAACTATGGGGAACTTACTGCAAACTATATCAGCATTAAAAGGGACATAGATACAATCAACCAGGGCCAAGAAGAAATGAAGAATATAATATCTGAATTAAGGAACATAGTAGAAGTAATCAAAAGCAGACTCAATGAAGCAGAGGATCGAATCAGTGAGCTAGAGGACAAAGTAGGAAAAAACTCACAAAAAGAGCAAGAAAAAGAAAGAAGACTGAAAAAGAATGAAGAGGGGTTAAGGGAACTGCAGGACAACATGAAACATAATAATATTTGTATCACAGGGATACCAGAAGGAGAAGAAGAGGAGCAAGGAATAGAAAATCTGTTTGAAAAAGTAATGATGGAACATCCCTAATTTGATGAGACAGAAGCCACTCAAGTCCAGGAAGCAGAGAGAGTCCCAATCAAGAGGAACCCAAAGAGACCCACTGCAAGACACATCATAATTGAAATGGCAAAATTTAAAGCAAAGAGAGAATCTTAAAGGCAACAAGGGAGAAACAGGAAGTAACATACAAGGGAGCCCTGATAAGACTAGCAGCTAACTTCTCAACAGAAACATTATAAGCCAGAAGGGAATGGCAGGAGATATTCCAAGTAATAAAAAGCAAAGGCCTACAACCAAGTCTACTCTGTCCAGCAAAGCTCTCAATTAAAATGGAAGGCCAAATAAGGATCTTCTCAGACAAAAGAAGGCTAAGAGAATACACCTCCACCAGACCAGCACTGCAAGATATGCTAAAGGGACTACTTTAAGAAGAGGAAGGAAAACAGTGAGAGAGAAAGGAAGAAAGGTACAAAGGGATTAAATGACAAAGAATAAGTACCTATCAATAAAAACCTTAAATGTAAATGGATTAATGCTCCAATCAAAAGACATAGGGTAGCTGAATGGATAAGAAAACATGACCCACACGTATGCTGCCTACAAGAGACCCACCTCAGAACAAAAGACCTGCACGGACTAAAAGTGAAGAGTTGGAAAAAAATATTCCAAGCAAATAGACAGGAAAAAAAGCCGGATAGCAATACTTTTACCAGACAAAATAGACTTAAAAACAAAGGCCATAAAAAGAGACCAAGAAGGACATTTTATAATACTCAAAGGAAGAATCCATCAAGAAGACATAAACACTATAAACATATATGTACCCAACATAGGAACAACCAAATACATAAGGAAACTTTTGGAGGACTTCAAGAAAGATATAGACAGCAGCACACTTATACTAGGGGATTTTAACACCCCACTGTCAAAAATGGACAGATCTTCCAAACAAAGTATCAACAATGATATTGCAGCATTGAACAATGTTCTAGATCAAATGGACTTAACTGATATATATAGAACCTTTCATCCCAAAGAAGCAAAATACACATTCTTTTCAAATGCATATGGAACATTTTCAAAGATAAACCACACAATAGGACACAAAACAAGCCTCAACAAATTCAAGAAAATTGAAATCATAGCAACCATCTTCTCAGACCACAAGGGCCTGAAACTAGAAACCAACCCCAAGGGGGAAAATGAAGATTGAATAGCATGCTATTAAACAATGAATGAGATCAAGGAAGAAATAAAAAAGTTTCTGGAAACGAATGAAAATGAACTCACAACAATCCAAAACTTATGGGACACAGTGAAGGCAGTCCTGAGAGGGGAGGTCATAGCTATACAAGCCTACCTAAAAAAGATAGAAACATTTCAAATAAACAACCTAACCCTCCATCTACAAGAACTGGAGGAACAACAACAAAGATAGTCCAGAGCAAATAGAAGGAAGAAAATAACCGAGATCAGAGCAGAATTAAACAACATAGAGACTAAAGAAATAATTCTAAGGATCACTCAATCCAGGAGCTGGTTCTTTGAAAAGATAAACAAAATCAACAAGCCTTTAAGTAGACTCATCAAAAAAAAAAAAAAAAAAAAAGAAGAAGAAGGCCCTGGTTGGTATAGCTCAGGGGATTGAGTGCGGGTCGTGAACCAAAGGGTTGCTAGTTTGATTCCCAGTCAGGGCACAGGCCTGGGTTGCAGGCCACATCCCCAGTAGGGGCCATGTGAGAGGTAACCACATATTGATGTTTCTCTCCCTCTCTTCCTCCCTTCCCCTCTCTAAAAATAAATAAATAAAATCTTAAATATAAAAAAAGACAAAAGTTAAAACAAACATCAAGAGAAAGGAAATTTGTGAAATCAACTTGTTTAGAGATTTTAATAAGCATGGAAGATGAAAATGTGGTAACATTTTTAGATATATAATTTGTGCCAAAATTAAAAGTATTAATAAACCACAAAGAAAAAGAAAAAAAGGAGAGAGGACCCAAATAAACACAATCAGAAATGAAAGAGGAGAAATTACAATTACAGAAATACAAAGGATTGTAAGAAATTACTATGAATAACTGTGTCCTAAGAAATTTGAAAACCTAGGTGAAATGTACAAATTTCTAGAAAAATATAATCTTCCAAAACTCAGTGAAGAAGAAACAGAAAGCCTGAACAAATAACAGCAGATGAAATCGAAGCAATAATCAAAAAACTCCCAGCACACAAAAACCCTGGACCAGATGATTTCACAGGAGAATTTTACAAAACATTTAAGGAAGAGCTAACCCCTATCCTTCACAGACTTTTACAAAAAAAAATCTGAGAAGAGGGAAGACTCCCAAACTCTTATGAAGCCAGCATCATCCTAATCCCAAAACCAAATAAAGACATAACAGAAAGAAAACTACAGGCCTATATCAATGATGAACATAGATGCTAAAATCCTCAACAAAATATTGGCAAACCGCATCCAGCAATACATTAAAAAGATCATATACCATGACCAACTGGGATTCATCCCAGGGATGCAAGGATGATACAATATTCACCAATCAATAAACACAACACATCACATAAACAAAAGTAGAGACAAAAATCACTTGATCATATCAATAGATGCAGAAAAAGCACTTGATAAGGCACAGCACCCATTTATAATCAAAACACTCAGCAAAGTGGGAATAGAGGGAGTGTTCCTCAATATAATAAAGGCCATATACAAGAGACCTACAGCCAACATCATACTCAGTGCACAAAAACTAAAATCTTTCCCACTAAGATCAGGAACAAGAAAAGGATGTCTGCTTTCACCACTTCTATTCAACATAGTATTGGAAGTCCTAACCATAGCAATCAGACAAGAAAAGGAAATAAAAGGCATACAAATTGGAAAAGAGGAAGTAAAACTGCCATTGTTTGCAGATTACATGATAGTGTACATAGAAAACCCTACAGACTCCACCAAAAAACTACTCGATCTAACAAGTGAATTTGGCAAAACGGTGGGCTACAAAGTCAATATTGAGAAATCAAAGGCATTTTCATACACCAACAATGAAATATCAGAAACAGAAACCAGGGGGAAAAATCCCATTTGATATAGCAACAAGAAAAATAAAATATCTCAGAATAAAGCTAACCAAGGAGGTAAAAGACCTATACTCAGAAAACTACAAAACACTGAATAAAGAAATTAAGGAAGACACAAATAAATGGAAGCATATACCATGGTCACGGATTGGAAGAATTAACATCATCAAAATGTCTATACTACCCAAAGAAATTTATAAATTCAACACAATCCCTATTAAAATACCAATGACGTATTTTACAGATATAGAACAAACACTTCAAAAGTTTATATGGAACCATAAATGACCCCAAATAGCTGCAGCAATTTTGAGAAAGAAGAATAAAGTAGGTGAGATTGCCATACCTGACATCAAACTATATTACAAGGCCATGGTAATCAAAACAGTATGGTACTGGCATAAGAACAGACGCATAGATCAATGAAACAGAATAGAGAGCCCAGATATAAACCCAAGTCTCTATGGTCAATTAATATTTGACAAAGGAGGCAGAAACATAAAATGGAATCAAAATAGCCTCTTCAACAAATGGTGTTGGGAGATCTGGACAGCTACATGCAAAAAATGAAACTCAACCACCAACTTACACCATACACAAAAATAAACTCAAGATGGATAAAAGACTTAAATATAAGTCGTGATACTTTAAAAGTCCCAGAGGAAAAGATAGGCACGAAAATCTCAGATATTCCACACAGCAGTATTTTCACTGATATTCCCCTAAAGCAAGGGACATAAAGGAAAGAATAAACAAATGGGACTTCATCAAAATAAAAAGCTTCTGCATGGCTAAAGAAAACATTAGCAAAATGAAAAGGGAACCAACTATATGGGAAAATGTATTTGTCAATGATATCTTGGACAAGGGTTTGATATCCAAAATGTATAACAAACTCACATGACTACACACCAGGAAGGCAAACAATCCAGTTAAAAAATGGGCAAAGGACCTGAACAGACAGTTCTCCAAGGAGGACTTACATAGGGCCCAGACACATATGAAAGGATGCTCAGCATCACTAGCCATCAGAGAGATACAAATTAAAACCACAGCCCTGGCTGGTGTAGCTCAGTGGATTGAGCACGGGCTGGGAACCAGACAGTCCCGGTTCGATTCCCGGTCAAGGGCACATGCCTGGGTTGCGGGCCAGGTCCCCTGTGAGGGCCATGTGAGAGGCAACCATACATTGCTGTTTCTCTCCCTCTCTTTCTCCCTCCCTTCTCCTCTCTCTAAAAATAAATAAAATCTTTAAAAAAACAAACAAAAAAAAAAAAACACCACAATGAGAAACCACTTAACACTGGTCATAATGGCCATCATAAACAAATGAACAAACAATTAGTTCTGGTGGGGTTGTGGAGAAAAGGGAACCCTAGTACACTGTTGGTGGGAATGCAGGCTGGTGCAGCCTCTGTGGAAAACAGTATGGAATTTCCTCAAGAAACTAAAAATGGAATTGCCTTTTGACCCAAGAATTCTACTGCTGGGTTTATACCCTAAGAATCCTGAAACACTAATTCAAAAGAACCTCTGCACCCCAATGTTCTTAGCAGCACAATTTACAATAGCCAAGTGCTGGAAGCAGCCTAGGTGCCTATCGGTAAATGAGTGGATCAAAGAACCATGGTACATTTATGGAATGGAATGTATGGAATACTATGCAGCAGAAAGAAAGCAGCTTCTACCCTTGGCGACAACATTGATGGAACTGGAAAGTATTATGCTAAGTGAAGTAAGCCAGGCGGTGAAAAACAAATACCATATGATCTCACCTATAAGGGGAACCTAGTTAATAAAACAAACTGGCGAGCAAAATGTAGCCAGAGACATTGAAATTGACAACAAACTGACAGTAACCAGAGGGGAGGGGAGAGGGAAATTACATGGGAAAGAAGGGAAGGGGATGTAAATGAACATGAATGAGGGACCCATGGACAGAGCCAAGGGGGATTGGGATTGAGGGTGGGAGGTGGCATGGGTAGGGTGGGGTGGGGGAAAGTCGTGGTGGGAAAATGGAGATGACCATATTCGAACAAAAATTAAAAAAGAAGTCAACTAGACAGTTACCGAATAGCCATGAGGATGGAAAGTACAGTATAGGAAATAGAGTAGCCACAGAACTTATACACATGACCCATGGACATAAACAATGGTGTGGGGATTGCCTGAGGGAGTGGTGGATGCTGGGGGTGGGGACAAAGGGGGAAAATTTTGGAGAACTGTAATAGTATAATAAATAAAACATAGCTTTAAAAAAAAGAGCCAGGCAGAAATGAAGGTCACACTAATTGAAATAGAGAAAAATTTATAGGGAATCAACAGTAGGGTGGATGAAGCCAAGAATCCAATCAATGACTTGGAAAATAAGGAAGAAGAAAAAAACATTCAATCAGAATAGCAGGAAGAAAAAAGAATCCAAAAAAATGAAGATAGGCTAAGGAGCCTCTGGGACAACATCAAACACACCAACATTTTAATCATAGGGATGCAAGAAGGAGAAGAAAAAGAGCAGGAAATTGAAAACTTACTTGAAAAAATAATAAAAGAAAACTTCCTTAATTTGGCAAAGGAATAGACATACAAATCCTGGAAGCACAGAGAGTCCCAAACAAGATGGACACAAAGAGGCCCACACCAAGACACGTCATAATTAAAATGCCAAAAGTTAAAAAGTGAGTCTTAAAAGCAGCAAAAGAAAAGCAGATGATTACCTACAAAGGAGTTCCCATAAGACTATCAGCTGATTTTCAAAAGAAATTTTGAAAGCAAGAAGGGACTGGGAAGAAGTATGCAAAGTGATAAAAAGGAAGGACCTACAACCTAGATTATTCTATCTTCCAAAGCTATCATTTAGAATCAAAGAGCAGATAAGTGTTTCCCAGACAAGGTAAAGCTAAAGGAGTTCTTCATCACCAAGCCATTATTATATAAAATGTTAAAGGGTTTAGTTAAGAAAAGGAAGAAGATAAAAACTGTGAAGATTAAAATGGCAATAAATTCATAACTATCAACAATTGAACCTAAAAAACAAACTAAGGAAACAAGCAGAACAGAAACAGAATCATAGATCTAGAGATTATTTGGAGGGTTATTAGTTTTGGGGGGAAAGGTAGAAAAGGTGGAGGGATTAAGAAGTACAAATTGGGGACTTCTGGCCAAGATGGAGGAGTAGGTAGACACACTGTGCCTCCTCGCACAACCAAAAGAGGGAAAACAACAATTTAAAAACAACCAGAACTAACAGAAAATCAAACTGTACGGAAGTCCGACAACCAAGGAGGTAAAGAAGACACATTCATCCAGACTGGTAAGTTGGGCAGAGCCGGGTGGAGAGTGTGCGGGGAGACAGTGGTTTGTGGAGCGGTAGGGGCAACGCTGTGCAGCTGCTTGGAGAGACCCATGGCCAGCATACCCAGTGAAACTGCAGCCAGCAAAACCCATGGCTGGCTGACCCAGACCCAATGTGGCTGAGACTGGTGGCCCAGGCAATCCCACATTTGCATGCAGATAAACTGGGAGAAAAAGCTGGGGAGTGAAACAGACTGCACAGCCCAGGGCTCCATCAAGGGGAAGTAAAGCCTGAAACCACCAACTGAAAACACCTGTGGGGGTTGAGGCGGCAGTGGGAGGAACTCCCAGCCTCACAGGAGAGTTCATTGTAGAGATCCACAGGGACTTAGAACATACACAAGCCCACCCACCCACAGACGGGTCCAATTTGCTTGTGGGTAGCAGGGGAAGTGACTGAAAGCTGGCAGAGAGCAGAGCAAGAGCCATTGTTCCCTCTTAGACCCCTTCCCAACAGTCAGTGTCACAACAAAACGACATGGGTTACCCCACCCTGGTGAACACCTAAGGCTCCGCCCCTTATACGTAATTGGTGTGCCAAGGAAAAAAAGGCCCAAATGAAAGAGGAGATCAAAACTCCAGAAAAAATACAACTAAGCCACAAAGAGATAGCCATCCTATCAGATGCACAGTTCAAAACACTGGGAATCAGGATGCTCACAGGATTGGTGGAATTTGGTCTCAAATTACATGAAAAAATGAAGACTACGCTAAGAGAAATAAGGGGAAATGTGACAGGGAACCAATAGTGATGGGAAGGAAACTGGGACTCAAATCAACAGTGTGGACCAGAAGGAAGAAAAAAACATTCAACCAGAAAACAATTAAGAAACAAGAATTCAAGAAAATGAGAGGCTTAGGAACCTCCAGGACATCTTTAAATGTTCTAACATCCTAATTATAGGGGTACCAGAAGGGAAAGAGGAAGAGCAACACATTGAAAACTTATTTGAACAAATAATGAAGGAGTACCTGGCTGATGTAGCTCAGTGGATTGAGCGTGGGCTGCGAACCAAAGGGTCGCTGGTTCGATTCCCAGTCAGGGCAGATGCCTGGGTTGCAGGCCAGGTCCCCAGTGGGGGCCACGTGAGAGACAACCACACATTGATGTTTCTCTCTCTCTCTCTTTCTCCTCCCTTCCCCTCTCTAAAAATGAAATAAATAAAATATTTTCAAAAAATAATGAAGGAGAACTTCATTATTGAAGGAATAATGAAGTCTAGGAAGCTCAGAGTCCCAAAGAAGTTGGATCCAAAGAGGAACACACCAAGGCACATCATAATTATATTACCCAAGATTAAAAATAAGGAGAGAATCTTAGAAGCAGCAAGAGAAAAGGGGACAGTTACCTGCAAAGGAGTTCCCATAAAACTGCCAGCTGATTTCTCAAAAGAGACCTTTCAGGCAAGAAGGGGCTGGAAAGAAGTATACCAAGTCATGAAAGGCAAGGACCTACATCCAAGAATACTCTATCCAGCAAAGCTATCATTTAGAATGGAAGGGCAGATAAAGTGCTTCTCAGATAAGGTCACGTTCAAGGAGTGCATCATCACCCAGCCTTTATTATATGAAATGTTAGAGGGATCTATATAATACATGGAGGAATATCAACTGGGGAGTGGAAGGGGGAGAGAGGGGCAAAAGGTACAGAGAATAACTAGCATAAACAGTAGGTAGAAAACAGACAGGGGGAGGTTTAGAATAGTATAGGAAATGTAGAAGCCAAAGAACTTATATGTATGAGCCATGGACAAAAACTAAAGGGCATGGAATGGGGGGGGAGGTGCTGGGCAGAGGGGAATAAAGGAGGGAAAATGGGACAACTGTAATAGCATAATCAATAAAATATATTTTAAAAAATGAAGTACAAGTTGGTAGGTACAGAATAGATGGGGATCTTAAGTACTGTATAGGAAATGGAGTAACCAAAGAACTTATATGTATGATCCATGGACATAACTAAGTGAGGGGATTACCAGAGGGAATGGGGGGGTACCCGGTGGAGGGGGGCAAAGGGGAAATAATTGGGACAACTGTAATAGCATAATCATAAAAATATTTTTTAAAAGAAATACATGTAAAGAGACATGACATGTAATTCTCTTATATGCAGTTTTAATTATAGAAGTATATATCATAAGCTTTCAGTTTTTTATTATGCATACACTGTTCAGAATTTAATTGTACGTGTAGAAAGTTTTAAAGCTGCTATTTTGTCAATAATTTCATATGCTCCCATCATAGTTAGCGCCCGAATTAGTTGGTCTTCTAAAGCAATAGTGGACAAGTTGTTGTTTTCCATTTTCCATCTGGTAAGTGCTTGGTGGACTCCCTCACTTAATGAAACAGTGCTGAAAAAATTTTTAATAACAATTAATGTAAAAACATTGTTTTAAGCTATTTAAATCCTATATATTTAGGTTTTTAAACCAATTTACCAAATTAAAATGATTAAATTAATTGGTAAAGACAGTCCATATAAAAAGTTAGCAGAGTTTAGCACATAGAGAGGAAATGTTAACCCTGTGCCACCCCTTGCTTCCTTGTAGAAAATCACCAATTAAATTAACATTTAATTCTGATTTATTCAAGACCTCAAAAAATAATTATGGATTATTTAGTAAAAACCAGTACGTTATTGCTTCATTACTACATGCTTTATAACTTGATCATGTGACAGCTCTATTAGGTAAGTATATCCATTTTACTAGTGAGGAATGTGATGAATAGTTAAGGGACTTATGTAAGGTCACAAAACTGGTTGGGATTTCAAGTTAAGCACTCTGTCCTCAGATCCCTTATTCTTAACCACTACTTATACTCACATGGATCTCAAATATATAATAAAATAAAATCACTGTTTTATAGCAAATTAGAGTTCATGTTAATATGAATGTTGTACAACCATGTGATATTAGTATAATATAAATCAGAGCATAAGAATAAGCTTATACCATATGTTGTCATTCATACATACCTCTTTGTAGACATATCAGTTTCTGAGAGTACCAGGTTTAATTTTTGACACAAAAATTTAAAGTTTGTTTTAGTGACATTGTTGGCAACTATCTTGAAGATCTTCTCTAAGATTTTCTCTACATTTGAACATGAAAGAAAATTTAGGCCATCATTTTTGAAAAATACACTCTATTTTAAGTTAATATTGTATCTACATTTTTTCTGTGCCCCTACAAAATCACTTGTATGACAAGTGAAATTGGAAAGTAAAATGCAGACCAGCTACACAAACTGGCTTTTTAATGTGTTTCTTTATATATTGTCTTGAGAAGCCAAGGTCATATCTACTATAAATATGTTGTATATATTTATATTTAAATAACTTAGTTGATTAATGTTGTTTTAGATATAGAGGGAAAAAAAGCCTCTAGCTAATTTAAACTATATTCATTTTGTTGTTGTCAACCTAAGTTACTTTGGGAATTTTTAAGAACTAGCAATCTCTAACCCCTCTGTAATCATCTCAAATATGTTCTATGCTTTCTGTTTATTTTATTCATACTATTAATCCCTCAAGCTAGATTATATGCTAATGATAAAAAGGAAAATCTAATATTCTAAGTAAACTTTGTAGGAAGGGACTCATGTTCTTTTTTTTTTTTT